>JAAGAY010144593.1:90149-127546 GCA_011801015.1 Ardeotis arabs | reverse complement strand
ATTTCTTCCTAATGTCCAATCTAAATCTACCCCCCTCTATTTTAAAACCATTACCCCTTGTCCTATCACAGCAGGCCCTACTGAACAGTCTCTCCCCATCTTTCTTGTAGGCCCCCTTGAGGTACTGGAAGACCGCTATCAGGTCTCCCCGGAGCCTCCTCTTCTCCAGGCTGAACAGCCCCAACTCTCTCAGCCTTTCTTCATAGGAGAGGTGCTCCATCCCTGGAGATTGTGGATTAGCAATCAGGGATAAAATTATCTTCTCATCTCTGGCAGCGTAGATTTGCCCCAACTCGAGGGTGTTGTTTCCTGACAAACTTGCTCCTGTGCAGTGGCCAACTGCTGCCCGAGGGGATGATCCTCCTTCTTCCAGCTGCCTTTTCCTGTGGTCCCGTTGCTGCTTCCTTAGATGTGTGGTCACTGAGAGCATCGGATCAGCTAGCTGAGCCAGGGAGAAATGGCTGGCATCTTTGGCGCTAGTCCTTGCACAGCGGCTGACCCAACCGTTGTTTGTTCGTAGAGAACTTTTATTTTTCAGAAGAGTACTGCCGGCTAAAAAACCTCACTCCACATTTCTTATTGTCTTCTTATCTTAGCCCGTTCCGTAAGGAGCCGTTCTGGATGTCGTGGCGTACGTGGGCGCTGCAGCAGCCACAGCACAGCGCAGAGCAGGGTTTGCAGAGCATCTGCGCTCGTGCCCCAGCCGTTTCCGTTTGTGACACGTGCCCAGCGAGGAATAGCGGGGCAGGAAAAAAAAAGACTGAACTGCAACACTCAGTTCTCTAGTGGTGGCACAGGCAGTAATGGCTAGTTGTTTGCAGTTTATTTGCTTTAAAAAAAAAGACACAACTGCCCGGCAGAAACCTACAACAAAACAAAATTCCAGGATAAAAAAGACAATCCCTGCGATTTGATAGGTTATGCACATAGAGGGGAGTACGAGTGGGGATGTTTGGCTCAGAATCCCTCTCTTCTGGAGCCTTGCTGCCTCTGATCCATCACAATCTTCTCCAACGTGCCAGTAATTCCCGGGAGTCTCCTTTCTCCCCCTTTTGCCTGTACTTCTAGTTTTGTCTGATTTCAGCTATGTTGTAAATTACTTTAAGGCGATTGTTTTGGAAACATGTTTTAAACCTGGCTTTGTGCTTTGTCTGTTATTTGTTTTTATATATATATATACACACACACACACACATTCCTCGCAAGCGTTTTGTAAAACTCTGGTGATTTAGAAAATAATCAGTTGTGACTTTTAGAGGAAACAGAGCTTGTTTTCTTTATCAAATTACTAGGTAGTCAGAGGATTAAATTATTGCTACATTTATGAAATTGAAGTGAAAGCCTTCAGGGTGAAAAGCTTACCTGCTCCTCAGAAAGGCAGAGGAGAGGTTTGGGAAGAGTCCTACCGTGCTGCTGTTTGCCGTTGGCCTTGGATGCAGGAATCATTTTTGGTTTCATTACCATGTTTGATCCAGTTCTGTCCTAGAAAGAAGTATTTCCTCATCTTGTTGCCCCATTAAGAGGGTCTAGGCTTATTTAATTTCTCCAACTTGTGAAGTTTTGTGTGGTAGAAACAAAGACTTGCTACTTGAAATGTAGGTATTCTCCATTCCTTATATTTTATTTATTTATTTATTTTTTTATGGAAGAGCAGGTCCTGTGCTTATCTCTGATACTTTGCTCCGTACTCCTGGGGAGAAAGCTAATTTGTTTGTGAAAAAGATTCTTGTCAACATCCATTTACAAGCTACCAGCACATAAGGGGAGAAAGAAATAACCTGGTTTAGCTGTTATGCCTTTGTTTTCAGTTCTCTCCAGCAAGGAAAGGAACAACGCGATACCTCACTTCTACTGGTGCTGACGGAACAATCTGTTTCTGGCAGTGGCACGCTAACACCATGAAATTCAAGTAAGTCTGTTTAGATAATTGTAATTATCTTAAGGGACAAACTTATTTGGAGTTTTCGCATGGAGAGGAATGCTGAGATAATTAAATAAGGGCATGTTCTCTCTCAATAAACAAGTTTCTTGGGATGTTATCTCCCATGGACGCACTGTGCCGGAGCAGCGCGTGGGGCAGGGAGCGCTTTCTTATCCGTCTTGGGGAGTTTGTGGCGTTACAGCCTGGGGGAGGCTGAGGTCAGGGCTGTTATTTCTGGGTGTTGTGCTTTGCAAGCCAGCGGTGTTTTAATGTTTACGACTGAATCCTGGTCCAAAATGTACAGGCAGAAGAATTTCTTTGCTTTTAATTAGAGGAGCACACATATGTAGGTGGCATCAACCCCGTAGTTAGAAGGGAGTAGATGATGTTAGACAAGTGGTTTGCCAGGTTCTGTTTTAAATAGATTTCAATTGGTGAGTATCATGAGAAATGTTAAATAGTCTTTCAATTTATAAAATGTTGATTTGCTTACTAAACTAAAGAAGAAAATTCCTACAATGAAAAATAAGTTCTAGCAAATTTAGATGTGACTTCTGAAATAAAGACATTCAGGGCATATTGCCCTTGAGTGCTGAGCTGCAGTGTACTGTTCTTGTTGAATGGCATCGGAATAAAGTAACGAAAAAGAAAAATGTTGTGTTGTTGCACTTAGGGATCGCCCTGTAAAATTTGCAGAGAGGTCCAGGCCTGGTGTTCAGATATCTTGTTCGTCTTTCAGTTCCGGTATGTATGCATTATAGGGTGGCTGAAAGCATTTTATGAATTATAATTGCCTTGGTGACAACTGTTACTTCTTTTTAAATACAAATGGTATGAAACGCTTTTCCAGTTAATTACTGTCAAATTGTGATTGTTTGAAACTTTCCATGCTAAGCCTCTGCCTTACGCTGCATTTTCTCCTTTTTTTTTTTTTTTTTCCCCCCGTAATTTAAGCTAAACTGCCTTGACCACTGCCAAGGAAGACTATACTTTCAGTCTGTTGTTTTGCACAGTAGAGCTTTTTCTTTGTAATATCCTTTTGAGGTTTTATCTCGTGAAGTTTTTGAGTGAAAAGTTTGTGAAAACTGGCAGACAGGTGGCCTCTGTTCAGATGTTACACTTTAGCCAAATTTGGGAGATGAGCAAAATTCTAGGAGGATCGATTCGATATGTTTCAAAATACCAGCTTGACTGGCAGCCTTTGTGGCAACTTTGAATTCTGAAAAATAGTGATTTTTTACAAGCAAAATTATTGTAAAGAGCTATCCTAGAGCCATGTGAGCCTTGCTCACGTTCCTTTTTTTACAACCAGAAATTCTGAAATCACTAAAACCATTTCAGTGCCATAAACAACACAATTCAGCCCTTTTTGTGCAATATTGTAAGTAGAACAAACAAACTTTACAAGAAAATAGCTTCATCACTGACTCCTGATTCAGCAATAATTTCTCTGATGCATTCCAAGTGGATATTGAAGACGCGCTTAAATATTTTATTTGATATTTGTCAGTGAGAATATGAAACTACTCCCTGTCTCATTTTCCGCGTAGGCTGATGGAGAGCACTGGGGTGATTTCTGAGGGAAAGCAGAACAGTTTGGCTGCGTGCTGTACCTTGCAATATTCTCTTTCTTTGGTCAGAAGGGTTTGCAGCTGGAAAATACTGTAGAGCTCATAGTTGTGCTAAAGCTGATGCGGTCTGAGAAGGTACAGATGGTAAAGCAGTAATTAAAATAAGTTGTTCTTTGGGTGGCTTTTCTTCTCACCGAAAACCCTGTCTTTCTCAGGTGGCATGTTCATTGCAACAGGTAGCACTGACCACGTGATAAGAATTTATTATTTGGGCTCGGAATCTCCAGAGAAAATGGCTGAGTTAGAATCCCATACGGTAAGAGACAAGTCAGAAAGCAAATCTTTTTTTTTTTTTTTTTTTTTTCCCCAGTTTTACCTTATTTGAGAAACTTAGGTTTTGTACATCCTATTCGACATATTTTCTGTCTTTAGAGTTTTGTGGGCTCTCAACAGTGTGGTATTGAAATGCCTGGAAATTTGCGGTGTGTTTATTTTTAAATTCCTCTGAGGCAGGAGATGTGTGCAAAATATGCTTTATGTATTTTATTCCCCGGGGAGACTGAGGGACGAGGTGATTTTCCCATATTCTTGAAGAAACTCTGTGTTGGAATCGGGAATTAAAGCAGTTTTCATGCACGAAGGCGTTTTTCCTCTTAAATTTACTGTGCAGTATTTAACTTTCGTTGTGACCGCAAATCCACGTAACAAGAAAAACCAAAGTAATTTTAGTTTTAGAGTGTGCAGTCAAACTTTGGATCATGATGGTAATTTCATTTAGAAAATAAGGCACGCTTAAAAGCATAATTTCTCAGGTAATGGAGAAGGGTTTTTGTAAAAATTCAAACTATTTTAAATATCCGCATGATAACTTTCAATGTTAGTTTTCAAGTTTGAATCTTGATAGCTTTATTAAAACCGTTAAATGTCACAATTTTAATGAAACCCAGTAAAGCAGCATCACTAAAACAGTATCGAATCTTTCTTCATTTCTTCGTTGTTACGGAGAGCAGGTGATGATTGCGTTATTTGTTACGTGCATGGTAAACAGTCTATCAGAAAGGCAAGCTTACAGCAACACTGATAGTGCTGTTGCCTGTGAGGGGTTGGTAGCATCTGTCTTTGAACCTTAATAGCCCAGCTGTCCGCCTTAACAACATTTTATGGATTAAAGCCGAGGCCTAAATTGATTCACCGGACTTCAGTGGGAGCCATGGGTCTCACATTTCAGTCTCGGAGCTCCAAGCCAACAAATCTAACAAGTATTTTACTCACAAAAGAAAAAACATTTTCTATATTCAGCAATTCAGGTTTGGAAGAAACTGTAAATCCTTTAATTTTTGTAAGTCTGCTCTTCTTAGTACCACAGACTGCTGTCAGCTCGCCCTGAAAAAAAATCCTGCCTTGGCCACTTGGTTACCAGGAGCGAGACGCCAGTAGGAGCAGAGATAGCAAGTGCTTGTAGCCAACACAAGCATTTAGCAGGGTAAAAAAAGGGGAAAACCGTGTCTGGAACTTGGTATTTGTTTCTCAACAATTTAAAAGTGGAAATAAAGCCAAAGTTTGTAATTTTTTTTTTTTATGAAATATTTTGATGCATTTTAATGTTCGATCTAAAAATTGCAAACCTGCTGTGATCATTTATTTGGTTAAGTCGTTCTTTCTTCATCTTGTGGAGCGCTGTACCTCCTGGGCCCCGTGAGCTCCTGAGGTTCCTTATTCCAGCAAACTCTGTGGAGCGTGAAAGGCGCAGGGTTTCCCAGGCGGAGCTTCCGCTGCGGTGCGTGTGATCCTGTGGCACCGTGCTCGGGCAGGAGTTCTTCCTCCTGAACCTCTGAGTGCCAGGGAGACCGGGCTGGAAATCGGTTCTGTCTCTGAGCTGCTTCTGGAGCAACACGAAACCATCACCTCTCCAAAGTTTTGTGTTTCAGTGTCTAACACAATGTGTCTTGGGAAGTTTTAGCTTCAAATATGACTTTTCTGTTCTTGAATTGGTAATATGGTATGTTACAGGAAATGTGTGAGGACATGCAATTTGCTGAACAGAAGCTCATAATTAAGTTCTTCTTGGATGAGTGTTTCAGCTTACAGAGCACTTACTACTGTTTTTTTCCTCTTTAGGACAAAGTGGTTGCAGTCCAGTTCTGTAACAATGGCGACAGGTGAGTGGCTGTCCTGGGACTCTGACATGAGAAGGATGGTATTTCATTTTCCAAATAACTTCTCAGAGAACATTTAGTGCAACAGGACCAAATGGGCGCTGATTTATCTTAGAGAAATTGTTTAAAGTATATTGCAATACATTACTCTGAGCTCACCTTCCTTGGTTGCTGCCACCTGTCCAGAACCGGTTACAGAGGCACAGCCTTAAGGCCTTTGGGTCTTGATGATAATTTAATTGGTTTGCTTTATTATTTGTAATAATTTACTTATCTCTGATGACATACCTACCTGGCAAATATGTGCATTTCTAGGCAAATATATGAATTCCCAATTAATTAGTTTAGATTATGACAGTAATCCTGTGGCCTTAAAATTTATGAAGTGAACCATTCCAACCTGCAGAGCTCTCAGTTTTAAAACTGTGCTGTGTCAGGGTGCTGTCTCTCACCCAGCAGCGGAAGTCAGGATGCTATGACGGACCGTGCAAAGGTGCTCACGGGCACATCTGCACGTCGAGCTTCTGGAGCACGGCTGTGCTGGAGAGCGGCGTGACAGGCTTTGATCAGTGACCAGCATCTTCACGTGAATGGTTTTATGCCAGCTTCTGCTCATATTCCTTCCTGTGCTTGGCAGGAGGTTTAAGGGATGTGTGTGGGAGCCTTCCAAGCAGAACTGTAGCTCTGCCAGAGGAACTGCACCTGTATTTGGAGATCTTTGTCGTGTGCGATTACATGGGAATGTGCTGGTGTGATTGTACTGGCGGTTCCTTCCAGAGGACGGGAGGGCACAGTCTCACTGGGGGTATTAGGTCACGGAGTCACTGAAAATTACGTGCTACGGTGGTGCTTTTAATGGAAAAGTGATAGCTTCCTTCTTATTTTAATATAAAGAAGGAAAAATAAAATAAACGTCAGAAACATCATGATGAAAAAATTCAGATCAGGGAAACTACCTAGTGGCGTTCAGCTTGGGTGTTTCCCTTCTCCGTCTTCACCCCCTCCTGGAGTTAACGCGTTAGGATGTGTGCTAGGCTCCTGGCATGCAGTTTCTTTTTCTTTGCTCCCACTGTGAGCTGCTCGAGGGATTTGCCGATGTCATTGGAAAGGGAACGTGCGGTTTGTATGAATTACGACACTGAAGGCATTCCAAGGCCATCTGCTAGCTGCAGCCAAATGTAAGGAATGTGGGGGAGTACAAACCCTTTTGTACCGTACAATATCCGATAGGAAAATCGGAACCTCGCTGCCTTTTAATTACATTCTCTAGAGCAGAGGCACAGACAATGTAAAGAATAAGTGTTGAAAAGAGATGAAATACATCCTAGCTTCTGTGCTGGTGTGAGCGGGTGTGCTCTCGGCGTGTACACCGGTACACCCTCCCAGTAAATATGTATATACTTGTGTACACGTGCGTGTTTGCTGCACAGTAACATAAATTAACTGCTTGTAGCAACCCTTTCTAAGGTGAATGACCGTCTTCTGCCAAGCTCCTAAATATTCTTGCCACAGGATTTTGCGTGCCCACGCTGTTGCTGAGGATGGAAAACTCCATAGCAAAGCTACTGAATAGCGAGCAAATAAGATCTTACGAAGGGTGTGTGGGCATTAGGTCAAAAGCAGCGGTGACTTGTCCTTATTCAGAATTTCATTACTTTTTTTTTCTTTCTTTTTTCTTTTTTTTTTTTCTGTAGCTTAAGATTTGTCAGCGGAAGCAGAGATGGAACAGCAAGAATATGGCAGTATCAGCAACAGGACTGGAAAAGTGTCGTCTTGGATATGGCTACTAAAATGACAGGGTAAAGCACACCAAACCAAAACACGCTTCACAGCAACGTTTACATGCAAAACAAAATCTTCCCTCAGATTGAAAACTGTTTGTTTACTTCCATTTGGGGTTAATGTCAGTGCATGTTTGTTGTGTATTGAAAATGCCATGGCTCTGTCTGTTCAGTTACAGTTAAATAGCCCCCAAAAGAAAATATTAATACTTTGGTAGCTCCCTGCTCTTACGGTTGTGGAATATTTAGTATTTTACATGTGAAGTAAGAATGTCCAATAGAGTTTGTCTGATGAAAGACATTTTAGTAGAACCTCATTGGTGATGTGCTGACCTACATGGTTTTTGGTTTTTTTTTTTTAAATTTCCAAAACAACTGTTGGTTTCTGTCATCTCTCAGCGAAGCTATAGCAGAAACTGCTGTACTCAGTCTCCTCAGGTCATTAGTGTTTATTTTCTCTTACATGCTCTGCTATTTTGGTTTTTGTGCTATGGAATACAGTTACAATTATAATGAGTAATAAAGTTAAACTAGAGAAAAATGAGCAAAATGTGTGGTATGAATGCAAATATGGACGTGTTCAACAGTGTCTAGCATCACACAGCCACCGTTAGAGGTAATTTGCAGCTTCTGCTGTGATTCCAATTATTATTCCAGTAAATAAATTTAGTAAATAATTTTAATTTAAAAAAGAAGTGTTGTCCATTACAGCTTATTTTGCGCACCTAAGGACAAATGACAGTATGCAGAAAGTTAATGAGGTGTGTGGTGTAGATTCTTTCTCCTAACAAACATTCATTTGTAAACACATTTTTGGGTTTGTTACTTCATTCCAAGGCCTGAATTGCCCGGAACAATTCTTGTAATACCTATCCAGAACGTCTCTTAACCTTGTATTTTTCCTTAAGGTTTTCAAGTAAGAAATGAGATGTGTTGATTTGGTTCTCAGGTTCAATTAGGGTTTCAAGTTTTTGGTTTTGAGGTCCTCAAGTGGCTTCTGTAAGTGGCCCTGTAGTTGAATATGCACAACAACAAAAGGCAGAGCTGGAGAAATCCATTAGGCGTTTTGCTTTGCAGAATTCTTTATATTTCTTGTGGTTTCATTTTTAATAAGTTAGCTGTCAAGGTATGACTTGGATTGATTTAGCAGGGTTTTTGCTCATTATAGAGTTTACTCTTATTGATGACTGATAAGAAAAATGCCTCGTAGGAAAAAACTTAATAGAATTGAATAGCTTGAAAGAAAGAATTAGGGTAGACGAGGTTGATTGCTTAGGAAGAACAGAAGGGAAACTTGTCCTTTTTAAAGAAATAAAACTATAAATCCTAGTGGTACTGAATATTTCCTATATCAGTTTTTTAGCACTGCAGAAGCCATCCTTCATTCTCCAGCAGTCGCAGTGGCGACAGCCATGCTCTCCCTAATTTCATACTGAATCAGCACTGTTAAATGTTTCTGTATGTACTTACTGATTTATTTCTCCTTTAAATTATTAATTTCTTTAGAAACAATGTAGCATCTGGGGAGGACAAGGTGACTAAACTGAAGGTTACTATGGTGGCTTGGGACAGATATGATGCCACCGTCATCACTGCAGTCAACAATTTCCTTCTCAAAGTGTGGAACTCGTCCACAGGGCAGCTTCTTCATAGCTTATCCGTGAGTAAAATCCAAGTGGGTGATCCCAGCTGGTTATAGTTCAGCTCTGAAATTGATTTGAGGCTAAACTGCATCATAGTTCCCCGTGACGGGGAGTGTTTTGTCCTGAAGTATGCCACCGGTCTTGTGCTTACTGGGAGGAGTATGTCTCGTGGGGAAAGGAGCTGATGACCAAAGTGTCGCTAGACTCTGGTGATTGCTGGCTGGCACGGGAGCCCTTTGGAGGCCACGTTTGTGCCCAAATTAGAGGGTGTAGCCGTCCTCGCTGCTGCTTTCTCCTTCCTCCCCATCCCTCTCCATCTGAGCTGTGCTGAGCTACAGCCTGAGACACTTAGAAGGCGGGCAGTGATAATGCCAGGCGTCTGACAGAAATGTTGATTAAGTACAGACACAGTTCTGGTCTAAGATTTAGTAATTTGAGCTGTCGTGGGTGACTACCTGAGCTGAGATGCCTTCTCACTGAATACTAGCATGTTTGGAGATATTACATGGAGAAATACTACTTTCTTTTTCGTGCTGCTTTCATTGCAGGGTCACGATGATGAAGTTTTCGTTCTGGAGGCCCATCCCTTTGACCAAAGGATTGTACTTTCAGCGGGTCACGATGGAAATATTTTTGTTTGGGATATAGACAAAGGAACGAAAATTCGCAATTATTTTAACATGGTAAGAACGATCAGGGTAGGGTGGGGTTTTTTCATATTTGTGTAAAACTGGTCTTGAGGCAAAAGCAGATTTCATTCTGTACCAATTGCGGCCAATGTTAAACCAGGATTGGGGGAAAACTTCTACATATTAAGAAAAAAACCCCCGTACTCTTCAGTAAGCAAGACCAAAGTATGTTTTTGCATATTGTAAGTGTAGCAGCAAGTCTTTCATGGAATCTCTAACATCTGCGTATTCTTCATGTCTATGGGTATGGTTATACCATGCAGAAAATGATAGTGACTCCCAGGGCAGGGCAATGAAAACCAGTAAGCCTGTGTGTCGTAGCACAACGCTGTGGTCTGGGAAACGGTGTGGTTGGCTCTGTGCCCTGTTTATCTCGACACGCCCCGCGCCAGGTTTGCTGGTTTGGTTCCAGCGCTAGGCAAATGCAGCTGTGCCGCTTCAGGACCCCAGCTGGCCCCCTGGCACTGGGGGCTGTGAAACCTGCTTGGACGGAGCCAGCGCACGTCTGAGATCTGCGGCGCAGGCTTGCCCTGCGTCTGCCATTAGCATAAAATGTAGACTTCCAGGTAGTTGTTTCAGAACATACATTAAAAGTTGCACTGAAATTTCAGGACAAAGAGAAAATGCAAGGTTTTGACTTCGCTGCTCAGTGAAGCTTTAATAATTAAGTAGAAAAAATGTGTTAATCAGTCCTGAGCAAGACAAGAATTTACACGGGTTTAAACACTTGATGGAGCACAGGTGAAATTTTTTGTAAAAATGCTTTTATAGAGAAGGCGTGCTTGTGAAAGGGATGCTCTGTGCTTGTGTGCAGATTGAGGGCCAAGGCCACGGAGCTGTTTTTGATTGCAAGTTCTCACCAGATGGACAGCATTTTGCCTGCACAGACTCTCATGGACATCTGCTACTATTTGGTTTTGGCTGCAATAAATATTATGAAAAGGTGGGTTGAATGAATTTTAAACTCATCTGTGTCTTGACCTGATTTTGTCTTAGAACTATTTGTGTTACAGTTTCTTCCCTTGCCCTGCCCAAGACAAAATAGTCATTAGATCATGAAGCCGTTGCTGTTTACCTAAATCAAAAAGATTTAGACAAGAGAATCTCTATAGACAGGGGAACAAAGCTTTAACTTCTATCTATTCACCTCTGTTGGCATATTTTACTATTGAATTTTTGCATCAGGCCTCAGTATTAAAACACATTTGTGGTAGGAATCTGTTCTCTGTCATAACATTTCTTCTGCTGCTCCTAACTGTAGGAGTTATGGTTTATGGGTATGGGAGCCATTCCAGAAGAGCAAGACAGCTGCAAATGGCCATTGATTTATTTACTAAATTGCTTTTCTTGCAGATTCCAGATCAGATGTTCTTCCATACGGATTACCGACCGCTGATCCGTGATGCAAATAACTATGTGTTGGATGAACAGACCCAACAGGCTCCGCATCTTATGCCTCCTCCGTTCTTGGTGGATGTGGATGGAAATCCTCATCCCACGAGATTCCAGCGGCTGGTACCAGGGAGGGAAAATTGCAAGGATGAACAACTTATTCCTCAGCTGGGATACGTAGCTAATGGTATGCTGTCTAAAACTCATGCATAATACATGCATTGCGCAGTACTGACATCAGCTCAGCAGGATGGTACTGTAAGGATTTGGTTTTCAGTTGTCTTCTGAAACTAGTGGTTTAAATTCAGTGTAGAGGTAGAAGAGGAGATGGGGTGGCTTTATGACATAAAGGAACTGTGTGGAATTGACTGGAGGCAAGACGAGGAGACTGCAGTACTCCAAAATCTGTGGGGTTCTACTGGGTCTGTGACAGCACGCTTAAAGAATTGTCCCATAGCCCTCAGCGTAACTATGTGTGTGAGTAAGGAAGCAGGAGGGTAAGAAACATGCTAAAAAAATAGCTTTTGTTTTTTAAAACAGATTTTTTTCTTGTAGACAGAAACTTTTGCAAGAAGAGATCTTCCATCGTTACCTACTAAAGCATAATTTCTTTCTTCTGTTCCTAAGGATTTGTGTTTATATTTTATGTGTGGTCTGTAATTGTAGGTTTTTATTGTAACTTCTCATTGATTCCATGAGAGCAGAAGGACAGCTGGTGATCAGATGTTTTACAGAGCAGAGAAACAATTGTGCACCATTTAAAATGTGATTGTTTCTGTGGTATTTAGAAAAACAGAAATTGTTTTGTAAGCAGTCATGGCTTTGTTCTTCTCAAGGTGATGGCGAAGTAGTTGAACAAGTCATCGGGCAGCAAACTAATGACCAGGATGAGAGTATCCTTGATGGAATGATCAGAGAGCTACAGCGGGAGCAAGATCTGAGACTAATTAATGAAGGAGAAACTCTTCCAAACCCTCCGCTCAATAGGTCCCACTCTGTTAATGGAGGTAAGCATCCCTTCTTTGCCCCCATCATTTATTTTCCTAAAGCACAGTAAAGTACTAATCAAAATCTGTTAATGTAAGTTCTGGGACTGTGTCTTTGAGGATGCTTTTCTCTCTTGTTCTTCCACACCTTGTTAACCTCTGTAGAGCAGTTGCATGTTCTTCTGATGCTAGCAGAGGAATTAAAAGCTTAACGTGCAGCTGAGGGCACACAGTGGTCTCACTGGGCTGTATCTGATTACCTAGAACTATTAGACTGTAATTATTTCTGTTGTAAACCTTTCCTAAAAAATAAACATGAAGTTCCCTGCGTTGCCTTGATGTCACTCAGTCAGTGCAGAGATGATACTCTGTAACTGCATCGTGTCAAGATAACAGCACATAATTAGAGAATGTCAGTGTTGTGACACAATAATGGCTTCCTGTTGCAGCAGAAATGCTAAAGCTGAACATCAGTGTTTATAAAATAAACTTTTCTGCTCTTAGCGTTTCTTTAGAAAGCTTGAGATTATTCTCCTTGTAACTGTTCGGCTGCTGCAATTTTATTTTTAATACACAAAGTGATTAAAAATTTAAAACACACTCGATCAGATGTGAACAGCTGACAGTGAGGCAGCTGACTGAGTGCAGTTATAACAGAGCAGATGCTGTGGACTTGTGCTGCAAGTCATCCCAAGCTTTTAAAAAATTTACATCCGCTAATAAATTAATTCTAGGTTAAATGACTGATTACACATGTTTGAACTGCATTTCCTGGTAAAGCTCATTAGGATTGCTAGATTTGGAGTTGCTTGTCTTTAGTTCAAGAAGGAAGTGGAAAAATATTAGTGAAAAAAAACTCAAAATACACTTTTGCTTTGATCTAAATTGGTATTGTCAAGAAGGTGGCCTAGCAGCCAGCTTAAACTCACAAGAAGATTTTCTGCTTCTCATGATAGATTGGTGTGTTGTGCAACTCCAGTTCCCAGTTTTATTTGTATGTCCCTGGATTTGTGTGAAGGGGAATTTCTAGATATGAGTGGTGTAGAAGTTAAAAGTAGTTACCTTCCAGAGCTTGCATTGGTCAGTGACTTTGCTACAGGAACTGCCCATTTCTGTAAGTTAGTTACAGTATGTGTGAAGTACCTGATATTTAAATAGCTGAATATTTGGTTGCACAACCAAGAATGCAATATTTTCATGTCGTTAACCGTATTTAAGCCTGTGGAAATTGTGTTGATGCGTCCCCAAAAGATGAGATGAATTAAGGCAGTGATTCTGGTATTATCAGCCTTTGTGTCTCACGTTGCTACCTGAAGTGTCTGTCTCCTCCTGAGATACAATGGAAACTTTAAACCTTGCAGCAGTCCATTATTTTAGATATCAGCCTCATCTCTTCTTGTACCATTGATTTTAAGGTTCATGATTTCAGAGCCTTTAAACATCTGACAAGACTTCCATTTGAGGGTCACTTAAGTGCCTGTAAAACTTTTCTCATAGATTATATTCTTTACTTGCCTCAGATCTCTCTGATATAGCGAGCCAGAGTGATGTTACAGTAGCACACGCATCTCCAATAATCCAACAAAAATGTTCATCTGAAGCAAAAGACAAAAAGCCACTTAACATAGAATAAGTGTGGTTTATTGCCAAAAAGAATCTGCACGCAGTCCTTAAGCTTTAAATTCTAGATTTTATTGGTGGTTTATAGAAGTGAAGAGAAATCTTTTTCTTCCTTAGCTCTTCGAAGCCCGGGTTTGGACGTTACGTCTCCACCAAACGTTGGGCTCCGGAGAAGCGGTCAGATCGAAGGGGTTCGGCAAATGCATCACAACGCTCCCCGGAGTCAAATGGCAACCGAGAGAGATCTCATGGCCTGGAGCAGGAGGGTGGTGGTGAACGAGCTTCCTCCAGGCATCAGCAAGTGAGATGCATTTCCATTTACTTGAAAATAATAATGCGTGCTCAGCTAACAAGTTTGCTTCCTTAACCTGTGCTTCTAGGGGTGAAGCATGTGTGGGTGCTGCTGGGAGGACTTGTGCACAGATTTCATATGGCAAGGGAACCAGAAGTATTTTAATGCGTGTATTAATGAGATTGTCAAGTTATCTGATGATTTATTGACTACAGTGGATGTTTCCTATGTGTAATTAGGGTCCAGGAGGAATGTCGAGCTGCCAAAGGTGAAATTGAAATTGGTTTGTACACTGTTGAGAAGAAGAGAAAGCCATCCCACACCTTGCAACGGGTGAGTTCATTCACTAGAAGAGCAAACAAAAGACAAACAAAAAAACCCAACCCAATTTTATTAAAAGATTTAGAAGATCAATAGTACTAACTGTTTCTCTGGCAATCAGCCCTCCTGCTGTGACTGTAATTTGTCTGTCTTTATACTCTGATACCAAATAGCGGTGGTAAATCTCTATCCTTAAGGCTTCAGTAGTGGGAAGGTTCTGGGAAAGGAAAAGAGCAGAGCCACGGTGGGTGTTCAGTGTGACTTGTGGAAACAAAGAGAAATATTAGAGGTGCCAGACTTTTTAAAGTGGCTAGCTACTATCTTATCCAGAGGCTGCGGGTATTTTTTTAGAAAAAAAATTATTTCTCCATAACTCCCTTTCTAAGGACTGCTACTTTAAACAGCAGAATTGATATTGAACCAAAAAGCCACCCCTGCATGTGCACTGAAACGAACCACGAGTGTATGAAAGATCTCTTTTCAATTCTAATTCGAGATTTCCTACTTGTCGTTTGTCAACGGGATACAACATACAGTCACTTTAATGAGGCGTCTTCTAACTGTGTAATTCATTAGTAACTCTCTAATCTTTTTCTTTCTGTCCCTCCTGGCCCACGATAAAGAACGATTACCAACCAGGAAGCGGAAGGTCTTTGAGAAGAAACCAACGCAAACGCCAGCATGCCTACCAGACGCGCTCCACGATAGAACACAGTCAGCAAGGAGCAAGCCAGAACGCACGCGCACGGGAAGAGTCCGACAGCTCCTCAGAGGTCTGATACATCGAGTGATTCTTTCAATAGGTTCCCTGGTCACAAAGAGCGTGGTTTGACAACAGATGTGCTGAGAGCACCGTTACCATTGAGGCTCCCAGTTTCTCCATGTCGGAAGAAACACTCGGATCATTGAGTCGTTTGGATTTGTGGGGTCACTGTAGTACGTTGATCTTGGAGGGTGAAGGATCGTTTACCTCAGTGCCAGTACAGTATTCAAAACTAGCTTAAAACTGGTTGGGTATTTTTGGAAAGCTGAAACATTTTCAAGTAAATTTAACTGGGTTGTGTCAAACCACTTGCTATTTTGGGATTTCACACTGCACAAATGTTCTACATCACTTGGATTTCATCTACATCTGTAGACTGCTGCTGAAAGACATTGAGTATTGGTATTAATCATTGATATTGGCAAGGGAAGAACTTAAAATATAGCACATTAAATAGAACTTGTTCTTGTTAAGGAAGCGTGCAAAGTGGAAAGAGACTGAACATTGTCACATCATAAATGCATTGAACCTGCAGAACAGCGATAAAGCCGGTCACTTAGCGCTAAAATTTATTAATGAAACACTGAAATAAGAACTCACTCTGTGGTTCTAATACCATTAACATTCACATCTCTTTCTATAGGAATTATATCAGTATATAGTATAATATTAGTTAAGATACAGGAAGAAGGTGCAGACTTACTTTAAGCTAAACCAGTCCTTAAATACAAAGCTTTCCTCAGGTGAGACAAGCCGTAAAACTTGCTTGCAGATAAAAATGATACGTTTTAAACCTGGCCCAAAAGTGAAACCTTTTGTTTTTGATACAGGAAGATGAGACTGTCGGCACAAGCGATGCATCTGTGGATGATCCGGTGGCAGCATGGCAAAGTGAAAGCAGTTCCAGGTAGCTTTACTGGTCTCTTAATGGTTAATGTTAGTCTGTTATATAGGTTAAGTAAGACAGGTGATATTGTGATGCTGTGACTACAAGTCCACACGGATTTGTTACACCTTGTGACAGATTGAAGCAAAGTGTTTAGTACACTTAGGGAGTTTAAAGTGGTAACCAACAAAATTTGTGGTGTCTGGACAGACAAATACTTTTATACATTTGAGTGACTAAGTAATTGTAGAAGTTTTTATAACTATGTAACAGAAAACCAGTGTGAAAATTTCTTCATTTTGAAGACTGATATTTTGCCCAGTTCTTCATGAAGCATTTTATATTGTAGTTTTTTGTGGGGTATTTTTTTTTCAAAGTCAAGAACAGTTTTGAAAGGCCATTTGTAAGAAAATGTTGCCTTTAATTAAGAACCGCTTGAAAAAGTCAATGCCAGTTAGTCACATACAATAGAAATATTGATAGAAGTGCGTACATATCTTCTGTTCGTACTGCAGTATTTCATAATTTTTCTGTTGTCAATATGTATTCATATACAATTTCTACAGTCTCTTTTCTTAATGTTATGCTTTTATGGCTGGAAGGGCCATGAGCTAGTATAAATACTCTATGTGTGTTATTTGGTTATTAAAGAAGTCAGAACTGTATTTTTAGAAGTGCTCTGGTTTTCTAATTTTTTCATACATTTTGTGCAGTCAGCGCTTATGAAGTCAGTCTGTGAATCAGTGAGATAATTAGAATGAAAATAGGTATCAGCTCATAACTCTAGTTTTACTGGGAGTTTCCAACTGATAAAATAATTTGCTGAAATACACAAATTAGAGGGCACTTAGGTTTTCTTTAAATTCCCATTGGAATGAAATTTTGTGCTAATCCTGACATCTGTTCCACACAACCAGAAGAGCAGGTTGAATGTTTGGACCTTTCACTCCAGTGTGTGAAAACTGAAGTGTGTTTTCTATCTTACAACTTTTTATTATCTCCAGTGATTCGTCAAGTGAATATTCTGACTGGACAGCAGATGCTGGAATTAATCTCCAGCCTCCAAAGAGACAAACCAGGCAGGCAGCTCGGAAAATCTGTAGTAGTTCTGAGGATGAAAATATGAAGGGAACAAAAGGACTGGAGCCAAAACGAAGGAAACTTAAACAGCCTAGAAAGAAGGTCAGCACTTTTAATTTTTTAGTGTCTTTTTTACTTTGTGAATAAAAATTTTTTGTTGAGTGGTTGTTTTCAAAGTGAAATTTTTCACAAAGAAGTACATAGTAAGAAAGAAGCTATAGATAGCACAGTAATTGTAGTACCAGTGGCACCAGAATTTTTGTTCAGGTGGCACGTTTTCTCCCACATTTATGCTCTTCACTTCAGTTAGATTGGCTCCAAGGTGGTTTTCTTGTAAAATTATAAGGCATCTCTATTGTATCTACATTGTCGGATTTCTTTTTCCTAGTATTTTTTAAAGACGACATTTAGAATATTTCTGAAGAAATATAATCTCTTTATTTATGAACGCTTTAATCTTCTATTTATTTATAACAAACATGTCTTATTCGCTACTATTTCGTTGAGAAGGTTGGAAGATTGACATTGCAGCATTTCCTTTGCCTTCTATCTGGTTATCTTCAGTAACTGCTGTATGGTCAGTTTTTCATATGTTCTGCCATAGTGATTACCGCTTGCTTTCTAAATTCACTGTAATATATTTAAGAAACCAAGCGGACTACTTTCCATGGAAGGTGAACCCAGTGAAGAGTGGCTTGCCCCGCAGTGGATCTTGGATACGATACCCCGCCGCTCACCTTTTGTCCCGCAGATGGGAGATGAGGTAACGAGTGTAGCAATTCTGAAATTCCCACTTAGGCTGATGAGATTGTGTTGGTCAGGATTATTAAATCTGGCAATATTTTCCGCAAATCGTGCTCAAGATAGGCTGAGTTTTGATAATTTTTTTTTTTTCCCTTAAGCAATCAGTTGTTTACAGATAGCTGTCCTATGTCTCTTTGTGCGTGTGTAACTTATGAGTAGCAGGAAGAATTGATCGTGCATCTTCAGACAAACCTGCACACATCTTAGTGATCCCAAGTTTGAAAGCACATAGCAGGGACCGCTTTGGGGGCTGACATAAATATTTTTAAGGAGAAGAATGCTTCATAATGAAATAAATGTGTTGTGTGTTCTGAAAGGAATGATGCCTGATGTGTTTGTAGAAATAAACAGGAAGAGGATATCAGTAAAATAAAATAAACTTTTTTTTTTCAATTTTCCTTTAAGATTATATATTTTAGACAAGGCCATGAAGCTTACGTGAGGGCAGTAAGGAAAGCAAAAATTTACAGTATTAACATGCAAAAACAACCATGGAACAAAATGGAACTCAGGGTAAGTTAAATACTTCAAAGAGCTGAATGTCTCTGTAATGTTAATTTGACATAAAAAACCAGTATGAAAAATATGAAGAAAGCATTACTTTAAAATGTTAATATCAAAATTAAAATTGCAAATCTTAAAATTAATGTTTTCCTTAACACAAAGCCTTCATATCTCATCAGTTCCTGATAATAGGAAGCCAGAAGGACATTAAAGAATGCGAGTTTGTCTAGTGTGATATTCTTGCCTGATAGATTAAAAAATGTAGATTATTAAATTTTTAAAAAGTCAGAGTGAGAGCAGGAACAGGTTGCCCGGAGAGAGCATGGAATCTCCATGCTTGAAGACTTCTCGAAGTTCGACAGGGCAAGCTCGGAGTGGCTTGATCTGACTTAGATGTTAGCAGGATTTTGGACTTGATGATCCTCAGGGGTCACTTTCAACCCCAATTATTTTAGAACTGGTTTTTTTCTTAACACTAATTCGTGCAGAACCCACCACTCAAGAGCTGTTTATATTTCTGTTGACGCTCTACAGTGACCTGAACGTTGAGGTTCTTTTTGTTGTTTTAAATGCTGTGGTAAGAAGTGAGACATCCTGACCACTCTGTTAACCAGTGGATCTAGCGAAGTGTATATTTGTATATGTTCTTAAATTCTTGCAAGGGTAAGACAGTATCTTACAACAGACTTTACAAAATAAAAGTATTATGGATTGCTTGGGTAGATACTGGGTTTACATAGCTCTGTTGGGTTTTTTTTATCCTTTTGTTTTGAACCACTGAGTCCCCTAACACTTAATCCACGGTTTTGCCATGTTTTTTCTGCTTTACTCAGATTTTATGTCAATAAAAGAGCAGATATATGTGCTAATGTTCATATAAGTGTACGCCAGTGGTTCTATTAATGAAAATAATTGCTTTACTGGAAAAATATCCAGTTACTAGCCCTAGGTATTCAGTGATTCCAGCTGTAATCTTCAAAGGCATCATCAGTGTGTAAGGAAAAGGAAATAATATTTCAGTGAGTATAGAGATCCTACCCACCTGCTGATGTTTGACAGGATGTGATCACACATGGCTATTTTTGAATTTCCGCTTTAAAAGGAAGCGTTTCCTTTTATCTCCCCTGTATTTGCTGTGCAAGGGTGAGAGGCCCTGGTTTTGGTCGGGTGTGACCTTTGGAGCCGTCAATCCGGTTAAAATCAGAGTGTGGTGTGTTCCTTAAAACTTCATTACAAAAGTTAAATAATCGCTGGGTATCCTGTTCACAAATCTGCCACGTGAATGAGCATCTTGCATCTTTTTTGTTTTTCTTTTTAAGGTGACCGTGATTGATTTTTAGTAGTTGGAAGAGAAAACTCTTATGGGTGAAATTATCTGTAAAGTGGAAACATGTCTGGTTTTTATTCATATGTTTGGTACTTTAACACGGATGGTTTTGTTGTTAGCAAGTTAAAATAATGCTGTTCCATGCTTATTGATAAATAGGAACAAGAATTTGTGAAGACTGTAGGAATTAAATATGAAGTCGGGCCTCCTACGCTCTGCTGCTTGAAGCTTGCATTCCTCGATCCGATCACGGGCAAAATGACAGGAGAATCATTTTCCATAAAGTAAGGAACTGAAATGCCTATGCTATTCTTCAAGAGATTTTCTTGCAGTTTAAAGCTTCACCCCTCCTTTCCTTTTTCTCTTGCAAGGCCTGATGATGGCGTTAATTAATTATTACACCAAACTTGAAAACAAAATGCATGAAATGTTGTGTTTAGAGGCTGTCAGTATTGTACATGTGGAACTATGTTTATGGTAACAGAAGCAATTTTTTTTGTCTGTTTCGTTGAAGGTACCATGATATGCCAGATGTTATTGACTTCCTTGTGCTGCATCAGTTTTATAATGAAGCCAAAGAAAGGAACTGGCAAATAGGTGACTCCTTTTTTTTTTCCACTTCCATACGTTTTGCAACATTTCCGCAGCTGTTTAATGGGATACAGGGTCTGTTCCACAGAATGTAAGGGACTATACCACGCGTGATATTACAGCGATCACTGGAAACTTTATTTGATGTTTGCTACAATCACTTGGAGCAGAAAAAAATAAAGAAAGAGAAATGAGAGAAACTGTTACAAGGCCTGTGATAGCAGAAGAATGTCCTATGACATCATAATTTGAGGTGTGAAGGTGGCTGTGACTAATTAACCAGAGATGTGAAAGTCCTCCCTTTAGGGGAAGGGCTTGATTCCTGTAGAGCAAAATGTAAGAATTTAAGTAGTGCATTTATGAAAGATGAAGTTGATTCTCTAAAAAGAAGTATTTAACCATTATTTGTGTTGCCCTTTTGCTGAATGCAATCTCTTTCCTTACAGGGGATCGATTTCGCAGTATAATAGATGACGCTTGGTGGTTTGGAACTGTGGAGAGTCAGCAGCCTTTCCAGGCGGAATATCCCGACAGTTCCTTCCAGTGCTACTGTGTCCAGTAAGGATTTACACAGCTGTGGCGTATCGCACGTGTTTACACGCTCGGCGTCTCCTAGACATTTACATGCAACTTAAATGTGTGCTTCAAGAACTAGGATCCTTTTTTCCATTTAAATACAAAATCAGCCACTTTGTTTTTATTTATTTAATTGTGAACTTACTCATAAAGCAATGCTTTTAGTGTAAACAGCAGTGCCGTGAATATGTAGGGATACAAGAGAAAAATAAGGAGTTGGAATGTAGCTAGTGACATGTCTTGTTTCTAGTAGGCATGACCTTTTTGTTTGAAGGCTGGTAGAGAAAAGGTGTGTTGTTATGTTCAGCTCTAACTTATGCATTGTAATGTATTTTTTTTAATAGCTGGGACAATAATGAAAGAGAGAGGATGAGTCCATGGGACATGGAACCAATTCCAGAAGGAAGTAAGTGTTTGTTGAATTCATGTCTGTATAAAAAGTAAATAGTTTGGTTTTTTTTTTGCCACTGCTAGTACTTACTGTTGTTGAATTCTTCCTATTTAGCTGCGTATCCGGAGGAGGTTGGTGCTGGAGTTCCTGTGACTCCAGATGAGCTGACAGCTCTTCTCTACAAACCCCAGGAAGGAGAATGGGGAGCCCATTCCAGAGATGAAGAATGTGAACGAGTAATCCGGGGGATTGAGCAACTTCTTTCCCTTGGTATGTTTGGGGAGGTTAAGAATGTCAGTGTGGTGCCACATGGCTGAAGAGTAGATAGGATGGGGTGTTGGGAGTTGATGTGGAGTATTTGAAATATGCTCAACTAAATCATTGTAAAGAGCCTTTTAAATTCCCTACGGTGTCCTTTTCAGTTATACTCCCTTTTCTCTGGGGCTTGACCTGCTTCCTTTCAAGTTAATGGGGATTCTCAGGGGGTCTTATCTAAATATGAGTGAGCAAAACATTGAATTAAACCCGTCGAAAGACAACCAACAGATCCTTACCAAACATTCCCACCAACAAATACCCTGTAACTAGTTTGTAGCTGTTGAATAGCATGCAGTGGTTTAAATTCCATCTTACGTTTATGCACAGGACATGCCTGTATTCTTAGGTTATGCTGCTTGTTGCAGTATTCCTGTTGTAAGTGCATGTGCCATGTTGCCTTTTGGCAATACAGTTGGCTGCTGGCATGCAAATCGCAGATGCAGTACGTAAAAAATGCTTTTTGGAGAGTAGTTAACAGATGGTACGAGAGGAAGAATTGCTTCTTCTGCTGCATTCTTAGAAAGAAAACCCATTATAAGGAGTCTGGTTGTCTTATAACTTCCCTTCTGGTATCTTCTGAGGCATCTAAATGATTTTGGTCTTCTGTCTTTCAGACATTTCGAATCCCTTTGCTGTTCCAGTGGACCTTAGTGCCTATCCCATGTATTGCACTGTTGTTGCTTATCCAACTGACCTCACCACGATCAGGAGGAGACTCGAAAACAGGTTTTATAGGTCAGTTGGATTTTTATTTGTTTGTAGTCTACATTTACTCATCGAGGACAGTATGCTTAGCTGAGTACTATGTAAAATTACTTCAGCGATTTCTTTCGCTGATGAACCAACAGCATAAGATCAGATTGTATTTGTCTGTCAGCAAAGTGAGTCTTGCTGAATAATAATGTCTTTTGGCCACATTTAAGGCAAAAGCTGGTATATCTGGTTCTGGAGTGCCTTTTGTTTAACATACAGAGCCTTACTGTCTGGACTCTTTGAACCAGATGCTTTGCTTGTAGTGCAAAGTTGTGAGAAGCGGGCTAAATAGCACTGCAAACTGGAAATCTCAGTTTTTCTCGTTAACTCAGGAATAAATAATCTGCTCTTTTTTTCCCCCTCTGAGGACCACCTTATCTCTAAGGCTTTCTTTAAGAGGGAACAGTCAGCAGTCTCCTTCAGTAGATTTGTTTCTTCCTTTCATTCCATTCATTGCTGGTTTGAAGAGGGACATCTTTCTTCCACAAAGCTGTTGCAGCCTGGCAGATTGGGGCAGTCAAGCAGTATGTGGACAGAAACCACTAACCTTGGTCTCTGACAACCTGTTTCTCCTGGATCTGAATTGCCTGATTCCTTTTTTTCACTGAGGAATCCTACTGAACTCAGAAGGCAAATAATCCTCTCCATCCTTTTCCTTTTCTAGGAGAATCTCTGCCCTGATGTGGGAGGTACGATACATTGAACATAATGCCAGGACTTTCAACGAGCCAGACAGTCCCATCGTCAAAGCAGCCAAAATTGTAACAGATGTCTTACTTCGCTTCATTGGGTAGGCATGCTTTTTACTTTACAGCCCTGACCTCTGGAGTTTCTCAGATATTTGATGATGTATTTTTGGCTTTTGTTGTTGTCCTGCAGGGATCAGAGTTGTACCGATATATTAGAAATATATAACAAGGTGAAAGCAGAAGACCTAAGCAGTACTGATGAAGAAGAGGAGGTAAGACCGTTAAGTCTGATCGCCACTTCTCGCCTTTTTAAGTTCAGCAGCTGGAAGATTTTTGTTGAGTTTTTATTTTATGGGTAGTTGCACTGAGTTTTTGAGATGTGCCTGTTTAGGTCATTTGAGTTGCTCCCCTGGGGCAGTGAGCTCCTTTAAGTAAGTAAAAATGATTCTTGGAACTGCCAGTCTGTAATCTTCTCTCAGTACGTGACGTTTTGTTGCGTGAGGAAGCATTACTAAGGAAAGGAAGTGCGAACGGGGGCTGTTATTCAGTCAGCCGAAGCAGAAGGGCAGCAGCTCTCCTGTTGTCAGGGAGGCAGCAGAGCTGGTTTCCTTACGCAATTCTGTGTCATTTCCCGTCGGTCGTACCGTGGAGTGAAAGAACAGGTAGAACCCAGGTTAGATAATCACTTCCTTTAACTTTTTATCTCTCCGTACATCATCTCCCCTTAAATGCGGTTTGTAAACATTTTGAAATGTGCTGTGGTTTCTGTTGCAAAGAGGTGACCTCTTATAACCTAAGTGCTTTGGTTTTGTTTTACTTTTTCAGTGTCGCTTTCTAATACATGAGCTACTATAAGGTTTAGTTAGGAGGTTTCTTCCCTCCCCTCGTCTCTCAGACATGCTCCCTTGTTGGAGTTTTGGAATTTTTAAGGTAAACCTGGTGCTGCTTGAACATCTATATGCTTATGGCTGGTGCTGTTGTCTTGGATTTGTATTGAAACTTAAAATCTGTACTACAACGTAATAATTTAATTACTTTGATAAAACTGAAGATACTCAACCTTCTCGTACCAGCTGTGAATCTCATCTGTTCCATGTCAAGCAGTGATCAGAAGTGTCCAAAATCGCTGCTAGAGCGCCTTCCTTTCTCTCCAGCCTTTCAAAGAGCGTGTCTTGGTTTATCATAAGTTTTAAAACAAGAAAGAAATTACTTTCCGATTCTTTGTAGGAACTTGCAGGCAGCCACTTCTCCTCTCAAAATTAGTTATTTTTAATTAATGGTAGAAAGCTGTGTACCAAGGATTTTTTGCTCTAATTTCTAAATCCAGATTCTGGAAATAATTTTACATACACTTGATGTAAGTAAGGCTTTATGTGAAACCTGAATAAACTCAGTGCAGCTGCTCAGGGCGTGAACGTTTAGGCAGGGGACTACAGGTCTGCAAGACTGGGACTTAGCTAAGCCTTAAGGACTGAAAATAAGCCAGTCATATTTCTCACATTTATGTATAATTCCTATGGAAGAAACTTGGGAAAGAGATGAATGAGGCAGCTTATCTGCCTAATTTTTGTTTTAGTTAGGTAAGATGTAGTTTGAAGCTAGTTTCTGTTTGGTTGAACCATTCATTGCACTCGAGTAGTTAAAATTGTGTGTGGTGTTGGGTTTCAAACCGCTTTTCCATTGCGCAGGGTGCACCCAAGCGTGTGTGTAATCGTTACCTTTGCCTTTAGGTGGCAGAAGTAGATGTCGATTCAGACGCTCCAGGAACTTCCTCTGGCAAAAGACGAGTGAGTAAACCCTTCTGCTTGGTCTGGCTTGGGAGAGGGGATGGACCAGGTACTGAAACACTGTTTGGGTCTGGAACGGGTGAAATCTGTCGTAGCCGAGTCTATAGGACTGTGTGAATTCAGTTACATGTGTGTGCTGAAGAATCTTTTTTAAAATTTGGTTTGAAAGATTCAATTTTCAATCAAAATTGGATGAAAGGTGACAAAACCAGCAAGCTTGGATCTGAACTATTGCATACCTCTCATGGGTTTCAGTGTTTATATCTTGCCAGAAAAGGCATATTTGTGCAATTTGCATTCTGCATGTTTTTGTGCCGTCAGCTATGCTTTGATCTTACGGCAATTCTGATTTTGATTGTGGAAATCTGCTCTGAATCATAACACTAATAAATTAATGGCAGCTTAAAGTGAAAAATCTGAATATTCTGAAAAATGTCAAAATACCTCCGTTTCCCTGCAGGTGAGACGACGAATAAAAAGACAGCCCGTGAAAGCAAGTCCTGATGCTTGGAAAGAGCAGTGCAAGCAGTTGTTAAACCTGATTTATGAGAGAGAGGACTCGGAGCCTTTTAGGCAGCCAGTTGATCTCTTCTCCTATCCTGTAAGTACAGCTTCCCTACTCAACATTTGAAAAGCTGTTGTTCATCCTTTGGCAGCAGATCCGCGCTGGGCGTGTTGCTAACCTCTCCCGTTCCGAGCTGGAACGCACCGTGTTCTCTGCACCGATGTTTTCAGAGCATTATCTGCAGAAACTCTCAGGAAGAAATAATTACTTGATAGCCACTGTTGTGGATGAACACGTAGGTGTTTGGACTGCCGTAGGATTTGTCAGCCTTTATTATTTTCTTGTATATTCTTACAGGATTATCGAGATATTGTAGACACTCCTATGGACTTCAGCACTGTGAAAGAAACTTTGGAAGCAGGAAACTACACTAGTCCCTTGGAATTCTACAAAGATATTCGTTTAATATTCTGCAACTCTAAAGCTTACACTCCTAATAAAAAGTCTCGAGTAAGTAATAAATTCTAATCCTTTCTTCACAAAGACCTTGCCCCTGCATGAATACAGCGCATGAAATAAGGTCTGTGTCTGGGGAGCAAAGCACTGCGTTAGGAAATTAAAATAATGTCGGTTCTGGGACCCGCGCTTCTAAATTTGCTTTGTTCTGCTCATGTGGATCCCTTCTGAATTTCATTTTCATCTGAAATTTCTGAACTTAAAGCTTCTGAGAAATTGTATGGTTACTGTTGCAGCTGTTTCTTTGAATATTAGCAGTAGAAAACTGATCACCAGCTGCTTTTATTTTTTCAATAATCTATTCCTGGATGCAAGGCTATCAGCTGGATGACTATATGTATTTGTAGTAGGATCTTTTTTAAATCTACTGTTAATGCAAATATTATGCAATATTTCTACTGAGAGCATTATGATACTTAATTTTTGTCTAGCTTCCTTAGTGTACTTGGCAAGACTTCCAGACAGTGTTGCCTGTGTTTCTCAGGTGCTAATCTTGCTTTTTTCCCCATGCAGGAATTGTATTGGAAAAATGTATTGGATGGGAGCCCTAAACAGGATATGGCAAAGGGAAAGGGGAGATGGAAATGTTAGAATATAGATAATTTTATATGAGCTAGGTAAAGTGACGAAGCGTACGACGGATAATCTAAAAGTCACTATATCTGATCCGTGTTCCTGTGCAGTATATTGCTTGGCAGCTTTTCCTGAGCTGCTAAATGATCAAACCATTTTAAAATTTTCAAATGTTTTGATCACATATTGTTTATGCTCAAAAAATCGCAAGTTGGCAGGAGGAGGCAGATACAGTTTTTACTTACAACTGTTAATGCAAAATAGAATTCAGATGGTTGATGTCTTCATAATCTAAAAGCAGAAAGAATTTTGCCTGTATTTCCAGACACTAAGGAGAATTGCTGTTGTGATGAGCTATAATAATAAGGAAAAGATGCATATTAAATAAGTTGTGACAAAATCACCTCTCTGAAGCACATCATTTAGCGTAGATAGGAACGCTGGTTCCAAAGTTGCCTAACATTTCCCTGCAGAAACAGGAGCACTTTCAAGCTATTAAGAAATGCGTGCAATTTGGGACTAGACTGAGATACTACTACTTAAAACACAATAATTCATAGAACTTAATATTTCTGTAGAATTTTCATGTGGCCGAGTGTTAGCGAGCGTGAGAGAAAGCGCAAAGTTGGGGTCGCTGAAGGTAGATTGAACTCTTGGTGTTAAAGAAGGGCTGAAAGCTGGGCTGCGGGTGAGCTCTGAAACTGAAGAGCAGTAACTTTTTTTGGGGAGTTATTTACTGCTGCACGCTCCATGGGAGCTTCCCTGTGTGTTAATAACTGCGGAGTTTGTGAGTCAGCTCCCAAATTACCGTAATGGAGTGGCCCATCAGCGTCCGTTTGCTTAAACACTCTGAAGTGCCTCAGCGAGGTGATCCTCACCGGAGGGCCGGGGCACGCTGCGGATTTGGCTACTGCCAAACGTGTGCCAGCATCCTGGGGTTTTCTAGCCCGTTTTACCGTCTTTGCAACAGCGTCCTGAGTGGAGGCAAGAAGGGCAGGGTGCTTCATACCAGAGCTAAAGAGACATTGCTAAAGTGTAAGGGTCTGGGCAAAAATTAAGTTATAGGAATGTAAAGAAAACTGTATCAGAGTGACTTTGTGTTCAGACTGCAGGAAATGGGAAGAGGTCTGCGTATGAGATGATGACAACATCATCTTGACGGCATTTATACAATTTTCAGAAGACTGGAGGCAGGAGGAGACTATGGGTATGAGGAAGGAATCAAGATCTTTGTTTTATTTATGCTGAATTTGGACTCTTAGTTTGTCATAACTCAGAGACATCCAAGGTGAAATCTTGAACAGAAGTCTGAAATACGGAGAAATCGCCACGAGTGAATTTATGGATGGGGCTGTGCAGAGGCAAGGCCTAGAAAGAGAACAGGAAAACGGTTTAAGGATTTTGACATCTGGCTTACAGAAATTTAGGAATGATGACATTTTAGCTGGCTTCTGTGTGCAGCTCTGAGGGGTGGTGTAAGGATTTGTCACCAGGGAATTAAAGCAAAAAGCAAAGGTGAGGGGACAGCAAAGTTCAATTGTTTTTCCCTTGGTACTTCAAGTTCTCTTACGGTGTGCTTCCGTGCTTTATGGAGATTAAAAAGGAGGCTATCTTTCAGTAATCTAGATATCCATTTTCCTTTAACTCTGTAAGTATTTTGTACTGTAAGTAATTAAATCCTTTTACAAAAACACTTTCTGTTGCAAGAATGCCGTCATACCAAGGAAAGAAATGATCTGTAAAGAACCTGGTAGTTGAATGTCACCATGAATTTTTCTTACGTGCTACAAAGTCTGGGCATCTTTGTGATTTTTTTTTTTTTTTTTACTGATCTTCTAGTTCAGTAAAACTGTTCAACTTCTAATAAGTATGACCGTGCTTTCTCACTCCAGATTTACAGCATGACGCTTCGACTATCTGCCTTATTTGAAAATCATATGAAGAACATCATCTCTGAGTACAAGTCGGCAATGCAATGTCAGAAGAGGAAAAGGCCACGGTACCGAAAGCGGCTAAGAAGCAGCAGCAGTTCACCATCGACTAGCAGAGCGTCTAGGTAAGGGTTGCTAGTGAGCCCTGCTGTCAGCGTCATTGGGGATGGCAGTGGTAGGCGCCATGCCTTCGTGGATACGCAGTCAGCTCCTTTGGGTGATAAAATCAAGTGCTCAAACTCCATGCTCAATTTGTAGTTTTTGCATAGTTCTCCAAGTGAAAGCCTATATAATTAGAAATATTGCCTCAGGAGAAAATGGAAGAGCAAGTTTCTTTTTGCCTTGGTTTAGTAACTGTTGGCAAAAGTGTTGCATAACACTTTCCTGACTTCTGTATGATACGTTGTCTGAGTAAACAGAGTATTTGTTTTAAAAGGTGAGATAAAATCTTGTTCTTGCAAACTCACATGCCTTTATCAAACAGAACGATATTGTCCCTGTTTTCAGTATTACTACACCTGTGAAGCACTGGGAAGAGATCATTTGTGTTATGCATTTGCTGCTAAAAAAACCAAGCCACTTTGCAGGGGAGATTGGTTTTGTGTTTGAGTCTTTTGGTACTAACAGTTTTATCTCTTTGGGATATTTTGTGTCTTCAGCCCAAAAGGGAAACAGAAGCAAATGAAGATTCAACCTAAACCCAACCAGAATACCTCACTGCCTTTGACTAGGACTAGTTCTTCAGTTTCATCTCATGGTGAGGAGAAATATTCTATAATGCATCCATTCTCTTGCAGCAGCTTGTATGCTTCAGCCAAAGCTTATATTCATGGGACACATGCAAAACCCGCCTGTGAAAGAGCGAGCAGCAAGGTGGTGTAAATACGTTGTCTGTAGATTGTGTTAGCTGAACTTGGCCCCCCACCTGTGGGTAAGGGTCAGAGAACAGGGAACCTGGGTCTGGCCTTGGTGAGAATTAATCTAGTGACAAGAGCCTGGACTTTCTGTATCCAGGCTTCTCTCGTACAGCAGTTAGGGATAGTTTAAGCTTTCTTTGGGTTACACTCCAGAGGAGTCTGTCTGTTCATGACTGCAGAGGCAGCTTGGCAAGATTAACCTCCTGACTTGGGCTGTTAACTCAGGTGTACAAAACCTCCCCAAAATGCCTTGCGTTACAACCCTGTAAAGAGAGGAAATAAAAATTACTCTATCGCATCAGTGGTGTCCTGTCTAAAGTTTCAGATATAGCAGAAGAACCTCCGGGTTCAGCCACTGGTGAAGAGATGGAAGGACAACCATCTTCCTCAGGCTCCAATGCACAGAACCGAAGTGGAAATACCATTGATCCAGGGAAAAGTAGACCAGTCAGGAGTAGATCTACACCAGTGAAACAAGGTGAGAAACAAGAAGTGTTCTGTTCTTTGAATGACTGGTTTCTCTAGAAATGAAAATGTTGCTTCTGTCTGTTGTTTATGATATTCTTGCCTGAGTCTAGCATTATACTGTGTTCCCAAAGCACACTGAAGAATTGAGTTTACCTCACTTGGTGCAGTTCTTTGGTCTCTTGGCTGAAGCATGGCATGCACATGATGCCACGTGCACTTCAGTGAAGTCCTTCAAAATTTCTCCAGATGAAAAAGCTTGATTGCTCTTAGACTTCCTGAGAATTACAGTTCCTTCAGGAGTTACAAAAAGCAAAGCAAACCAAAAGAATCACCGCCCCGAAACCTTGACCTTTTATTAATGAAGTTAAAACCAAAGATGAAGAAAAGTTTTTAAAAAATTTAAATATTTTAATCGTAATCAGGACTAAGTGGCTGTGATTAGAAGGGAAACACTGTTTGAAATCTGTGCTATTTTGTCTCTGGGACGTGTTAATCAGACTTTCCACTGAGACAGGCGTCTAACGAGCATTGGCTGAAACCCTGAAGCCTTTCTCAAGTGCATACTACTGTGCTGTGGCAGTTGAGCTCACCTGTGTTGCAGGTGAGCTTGTTGTATCCCGTGTTAAAGAAGATATTTAATATTCAGTGTCAGATTTGTAACTCTGAAAACATGCAGTATTTTGGGTCCCAAGCCAGCAGTATTCTTTGCTGTGTTTCTAAGTTAAGGCCTTCAAGCAATCCTGGGGAGCTTCCCTGGGTTATTTACTGTCTCGAAATTGTGCTTGCCGCAGGTGTTCCCTGGACTAAGCCTTCTGAGAACGTGCGTTTGATGGGGAATAAATACTGCTTGCGGAGTGTTGTTTTAGTGTGTGCAGGTTTGAAATGGATTTTGGCGTTTTTTCTGCCTTGACACCCTAGGCAGGATTCATCTGACTAAATGTGAGATGTTTGTGTCTAAGCTACTCACTCTGGGCTCCTTTTATTGACTGGATCTTCGCTGAGCTCTTAGTCAAGAAGTTTGCAGTCCTTGCTTCCAGCCAAGATGAACTGTGTTTACTTTGATAAATTTTCCCCTTAGAGCACCCGTTTGTCTCCACAGCACGTAAAGGTCATCTGCGGTGAGTAGCTCCAAGCTGAGTCATCCCCAGAGCACACCTCAGAGGCAGACGGAGCCGGTCCCGCTCTTTGTGTCCTGTTTGACTCGGGCGTGATGATGGTAACCGACAGGGTTATTTTGTGTTTGCTTAGATCACCCTCCTGATGGACCACTTACAAACGGTGATGGCAGAGAGCCTCGGACAGGAGTCAAGAGGAAGTTAGTAAGTGCATCAGAAGAAGACGAGCATCTGGAGGAAGCTGAGGAAGAGGAAAAGAAGAAGAGAGAATTAAAGGAAAAATCTGGTTTATCTTCATCAGAAAGTGGGGAATCGGGATCCAGTTCGAGTTCTGAAAGCAGAAGTGGCTCCGATTCAGACTCTGAATCGACATCTCGAACGGATCAGGATTACATTGATGGAGACCATGACTACAGCAAAGTTGTGCAATCCAAAAAACCCAAAAGAAAAATCAAAAGAAAAATCACCGGTGGGAGAAGGAATTGGCAGGGCAGAGGGACAGGGAGGAGAGGGAGATGGGGGAGGTGGGGGAGGTGGAGTAGAGGGGGAAGAGGTGGTAGAGGCGGAAGAGGCTGCGGCAGAGGAAGAGGTGGCGGCAGGGGAGGAAGAAGAGGCCGAGGAGGCAGAGGAGCCTCGCGGGGGGCCACCAGAGCCAAACGCGCCCGAATTACAGATGATGAATTTGAAAATCTGTTTGGAGGACAGTTTGGTGAAAACGTGTTTGGAGGGCGATTCAGTAGACCGCCTCGAATCAAAACGAGGAACGAGGGCAGGAGAACTGTCTTGTACAACGATGATTCTGATAATGACACTTTTGGGCACACCGAGGATCCTTTGAACCTTGGTACTTCCAGGTCAGGCAGGGTGCGGAAAATGACAGAAAAAGCCAGGGTCAGCCATCTCATGGGATGGAACTATTGACAGATGAAAAAACTTTGGAACAATTTTAAAAGAACTTCAATGGCCTTCTACTGCAGGGATTTTACCAGAAAATCTACCAAGCAAGTTGTGCGGGGACTCCACTCACGTTTCACAGTGGTGCTTTTCCATTCTGTCAGTTTGCGTTTCGTTTAAAACTTCAGATCGCCACACTTCATTGGTCAAAACAAGCCTTACTCATTAGGCCTTAAATTACCGAAATTCTTCCCCACACACTACAAGCTCATCACATTAAAGAGGCTTCCGGCTTCTCAATGAGAACATGACATTCTGGGTCACGCTGATGACTTCTCTCCCGTGTTTTGTTGTTGTATTATAGAAATAGCACCTTCTTACGGAGTTTTTATGTGGTTTCTGCCATGAATCCTTATACACAGTAATAATTATAACTTTTGCACAATACACCAATCCTAAAGGCAGCTATAAAATGTTTACAGTTTCTATAGTGTAAGAAGGATCTGGATTATTTTAATCTTCCCAGGCCAAACGTTGATGAATTGTGCTGAACTGAAGTGTGTCTGTACTACAGTCACGGGGGTCCTGACGCGCTTTCTAGCGGTTCTTTCTTCGTGTAAAAAGTGACAAAGGGTTGGTGCCTTGTAAATATGTAGCAAACCTTTGATGTGGTGTGTCCTATGTGTGCATTAACTTTATTAAACAGAGAATACTTGAGAAGTATGAATATCTAGACAAAAGGTGCCAAATGCAAAAGTTACTTGCATCTATTTTCTTTTTGTCCTCTCATATTTTTCTAGTGTTAACGGAGATTGTGCAGCTAAGGGGTAACTTCAGCATTTAAAAGGTTCCTCCTCTTCAAAGCATAACGCGATTTTTAACAGTAGCTCAGCTACCTCTATTTACAACTACTGGAAACTGAAAAGAAAATAGATGCTGTTGGTCAGGACGTGTTGAAGAAGACGCAAGAGGGAGCGTAGAGGGATGGGATCGCTCGCGAAGTTGTAGAGTAACTGTATCTTCGTTACGTTGACACGATGAAAGCCAATCTAAGTGATTATCAGGGTTTTCAGAGGCAGAATGTTTTCAGCAGATGGTGGTTTGGTTGTGCAGATAGGCCGACTGTCTCCCGCACGTTTCTGCCGCCCCTCGCTCGGTGCAGAGCTGCGTCGGTTTGGAGTTCGCCCCGTGGAGGCCGCGAGGGAGCTGGAGGGAGCTCTGGTCCCTGGTCTGGTGGTACAGGTACGGCCCCGCTCACCTCCTCCAGACGGACTTGTCCCACGAGCGGGAGAGAACTCGTGTTGCACTCTACTCGTGTTATCCTGAAAAATGCGAACTTGAACGCGGAAATCCTTTTGGTAGCGATAGTACAGTATGTGACGACGCGTGGGGTCGTGCTCCTCAGTGGACAGATCCGGGCGTTGGCGTGGGCTGAGCTGGAGAGGAGCAGCCTCTTCCTTCCTAGGGTCTGGCTGGAATGTTGGTGGGACTTCAGTTTTCTCCCGTTGTCTAAAACAATCTGCCAGTTGTCGCTTGGTTAAGAGAGTGACTTAGATACACAGAGAGAACAACCGAAAAAAGAGACTAGAAAGTTTTGGTGGAGTTTTTCAAATTTTATTTAATTTTTTTTTAACTTTCATCCAATATCCCTAAGTTCTTCTGTGCACAGCTTGGTCAATAATTCTGGAAAACCTCAGGCAGCAAAGAGCGACCCATGTATATTCTCAGATGCAGAAGGAATTTAATTTTTGACTTTCTATATTAAGCACTCGCTATTTTATCTCGCTTTCCAAAAATCCTAGTTAGATGCAAAATGACTTGAAAAAACGCAGAGGTTTAGTTTTGTGATGGAGGAGAGTATATCCTAAATCGCTCAGAGCATTACTACGAGTTTATGGTACAAAAATCACGCGCTGGAATTTTTTAAGGCATGTTTTGAATCGGCTCTAATCCATTGCTGGACTTGATTCAGTTGCGTTTCGATGGGGGGAAAAAAAAAAAAGCGCAGAGGCTCTCCTAGTTCTGTGTTGGGCTTGGAAATATAAACAGCTGTCCTGTCATCCCGCTCATATCTATGTATATATATACACACATATATATTTATAAGAAATGTGTTATTTCTTTGGTCCTGCTCCATACGGGATCCAGGAGCAGCATGTGTGCGTCAGTCCGTAGTCAGCATCGCACCCCGTTCGGATGAGTCCCGTTGAGCTCATGTCAACACTATGGTTTCTGTTCCAAAGCCTGAAAATCTTGAAATGCAAAACAAAAAATGCTTTTCCTATCTTTCTGACGGGCCGCAGACCCACTTACTTATTTATTTTGTGTAGGGGCTGGGGAGAGGTAAAACACGTGGATTCCAGAGAAATCATTTTATAAGTTTGTGTATTTTAACGGCAATTAGAGTAATATTAAATATGTCCTTACATGTATCTTTTCTGTGTAACGAAGTACTGTGAAGAGAGCGGGGAAGCATCCCTTTGCTGCGGCGTAAGTATTAATCAGAGGTGTTACCTCATCAAGAGCTAGGCAGCAGGGTGTGCCGGAACAACAGAGCTATCGCTTATTGTAAAAAAGAAAAAAAAAAAAAAAAGCTTTTTTTGTGCATGAGAACCTTTTTATAAGCATGAAAGAAATAACTTGGGTTTAGAGATGTTATTTTTCTTGGGTTTGTATCGGGATTCTTTCTCTGAGTTAGGCAATTGACTTCGCGTAGCTGCGTTCTGTGGAATAATTATCATTTCCTGGTAACTTGGGCACTTTCTCTCAAACCCCAGACCCTATTAGGAGCCACTTCTGGTTGCAGAAAGCTTAGTATCAACCCGACGGGTGTGGCAGAAAAACGATTGAAACCTCGCTCCGTCTCCCTCCCCGATCCAAAACCTGGGTGCGTCTGGTGAAGCTGCCGAGCTCCTCGCAGGCTGCGCTGCAGAGTCGGGAGTGTTGTCTCTCTCCTTGCACTTTTAACCCAAACCTCCCGACCCTGCCTAAGGGAAAGGCTCTGGAGGTTGGATTTTGTACCAGATTCCTGCAGGCAGAGCCGTGGTTCCTCTCGGCCGTCGGATGGATTCGCGGGCGTCGGCGCGTCGGGGTTTTCTCTACGCGCGCTATCTCGCGTGGCCCCTCTCCCGCCTTGCTGGGGGGCCGGAGGGCGTTTGGAGACGCCTGGGAAAGCGAGGGCTTTACCGGCAGCACAGCGGCAGCCCCACGCGCCCCATCCTCTGCGGGGACGGGGCCGCACCTCTTGTGCACGTCTTTGCTCTCAGATTCCTGCTGGCTGCGCGTCCGCTCTCCGTAGCACTCCCGTTTCCCCCGGACCAGGGCGTGAATGGCGAAACTTTGCGGTAGCGACGTGCTGTTGTCTCCGTTCTGCCCAAACTTCGCCTGCTGCTTATTTTCTCTTGCCCCCCTTTGTTTTTCTCGTTGCCATGCTCCACTCCTCTGTTTAGCTTCCCTTTCTTGCCCCTGGAAGTATTTATGCTGCTCTTCTGGAAACTTAGGACATCTTGATGAACTTTATTTCGGCTAGACTGTAAGAATTAATTATTTCTACCCCTCTTTTTCCTGTATTTTCTTCTACCTGCCTTACTTTGCTAGCAGCATTCCCACATTGCTGGAGGCGGATTTAGTGAAGATGGAAAGTTTGAGACCGCTCTGTGCCCGCCCGTCCCTGGTGTGGTGACGCTGCCGGGTCACACCGGGCCCACGTGCCGTCCCGCGCTGCAACAGCGGCGGCTGCGGGAGGCACGGCATCGGGGCTGCGCCCGTTCTGTTTTAATCCACCCGGGAAACTTTGGTGTCGGTGCTTGAACTGAGCTGGGTCTGGGCAGTTCTGTTGCTCCACTCCTTCCTCCAGAGGCCACCCCCCTTATCCCAGTCCCTCCCACCCTGCAGATGAACAAGCTAAATATAATCTGGAAGAGATAATTTGTGGAGGATTTTTGGCTGCTTAAAATTTTGCGTCCTGTCGCCTGTTTTAATTTTTCCCTGAATGTTTTCTTAGATGTAGGCCTTGGCTGCTTCTCCTGCGCAGAAGCAGGAAGGCTCTGTAGCTCCTAAAGCACTGAAAAGAACTGACGCCAGCTGCGTAGTAAGGAGAGTTCTCAAATAATTTAAAATCCTGTGGGAATGCCAACTACGGCCTGTTGTTTCTGACCGCGGCCGGAGGCTCTCTTGAGCACAGAAAGAGAGATGAACCTTGGCGAGCATTCAAAGAGCCTGCGCCGGGCTGTTTCTGGCACCCGTTCGAAATCACATAGCATTAAGAGGAGAAAATGAGTTTAAATCACTCATTTTTGCTAAGCACTTGACTAATATCACGTCTTTAACCCGAGCGGGGAGTGTCGGGGAAGACGGAGTAGCCGTAGGTTGAAGGTTGGCTGGTCTGCCCTGGCCTGGAGAGTTGGTCTGTGTCATGAGCTCGGTGTTTGAAAAATGTGTTCGTGCGTTTACATTTCTTGATTTATTATTATTATTTTTTAAAAAACCATCCTGCAACGTTTTCTAACACGCTAATTATTTACCTGATAGACTGAAGGAGCAGTTAACGACCCGAGGATAAATCTGTACGTAGTGTCGTAGGGAGCCGTCGTCGTGTTCTTGCAGCTTGTGTTCTAGAAAATGACTGCGCGTGTGCGATAGATGATGTTCCAATATTAGCGTATCAAGAGGTTTACACATTGAAAAAGAGAAAAACCCAACTCCTTTATGTACAGTAAATAACAGCCTGCAAAATTTAGTCTAAAAATTGTCTTTTTTAGCATTAGGGATGCCAAGACCTGTTGGAAGCTTGTACGTTTTTAAGATGTCACGTTCAGCCCACAGCAAACTCACACAACTGTGCAAAGAATCCCTGAAAAATTAACATTTCCCGTGGAATTGCTGTCACAGCCTTAACTCTAGTACTCTAAAAATGGTGCTGAAATACATTTCTGTGCGTGGATGTGGGTACCTGGTAAGAGTTTGTGAGAATTTAAAGTTGAGCTGAGCAGCTTCGTGCTGAGTTAATCCTCCTGCTTGTTAACTGCAGCCGCGTTGGAAAGGTGTAAATGTTTGGGAAATATTTAAACCGGTGGGCGATGGAGAGCAGTTTGGTAGTTTTGGGTTGTTTTAATGGGCAAGCACTGCACAGCTGCCCTGGGAGAAGCAGCCAGGACGGCAAGGGGAGCGGTGCCAGGGGCCGCGTAGCCGGATTCGTGGGAGAGGTCGGTGTTCCCGTGGGCCGTCCCCAGATAAAACCACAATCCTCCCTTTCTCTTCTGAAAAACGCCTCCTCGGAGAGCGCTGCCTGCTCGGGTGTACGCAGAAATCCAAGTCTGATTATTTTTCTGTAGAAATACTGACGTAGGCCGTTCGTTCCGCCACGCCTCGTACAGCAGACTTCGTTCAGAAATCCCGGTTGATGTTGGAGCGATGAAATTCAGTGGTGTAGGCTCTACAGTTCATGTTCTGGATGATTTTAAAATACTCCAAAAATGCACAAAGCTATTAGAATTATGTCTACTTTCTCTATTGATTATTATTTTTTTTTTTTTCTTGGTGATATTTATGCCCATATCTTCACATCCGCTATCTCAGGTCCCTTTAAATGAATACTTCAGGGATTTTGATGCCACGCGTTGGCAGACCAAATGTAAT
>JAAGAY010144593.1:41552-90129 GCA_011801015.1 Ardeotis arabs | reverse complement strand
AAAAAAAAAAAAAAAAAAAAAAAAAGATAAACTCTTACTTTGGTTTTGCATTGCTTACTAAATAGTTTAGACATTTAAAAGACAAAAAAAAAAATTACATTGAGTTTTCAATGTAAAAAAAGAAGAACTTTTTGATTCTACTGGGTCATTTTATACTTATAAAAAAGGAAACTTCTATAAACTGTGTAGATCTTGAGCAGGACGGGACGGAGACCCTCACCCCAGCCAAAGGCAAGTGCAGGGGCTCGCTGGGGGTCTCTCCCCCAAACCGTCCTGTGACCTGGCTCCAAAATTCCGTTTTCCTGGGCAAAAGGAGAGGAACAGGTAATGCTTCTTCGGGAAACTACGTGTGCGGTGCGCAAAGCCTTGCGCCGAGCCTCCCCGAGGAGGAGGAGGAGAAGGGTTCTGGGTGAGGTCCCTCCTGCCAGCGTGGGACACGGGGGCGGTTTGGGCGGAGGAGGAGGCCGTGCCTGGTTTTAGGGGGCATTTAATGCAAAACAAGGAAATTCTCCTTTTCCATCACTGTTCTTGTCCTTGTTGGGCGGCGTCAGGCTTGGCTTAAAGCTGCCTCGGCCAGCAAAGTCGAATTGCAAAGCCCGATGCGGCTGACCCCGCGCTGGCCCAGCTGCGAGCGGGGAGGGGCTGGGGGCTGCCACGCCGCCGCGTTTCCCGCGCGCGCTGCGCACAGGCCGTACAGCCCTTGCGTCCCGGCGGGCGCAGACGGTTCAGTACCCAAAACCAGCTCATGGCAGGTGTTCGGTGACGGACAGCCTCCCCGCGCTCGGCCTGTCCCGCGCCCTTCCTCCTCCTCAAGCCCGTCCCGTCCCATCCCGCTCTCGCAATGCAGTATTTTGGCTTTTCCCCTCTTTCGTCTCCGTATTTGACATTTCGCTTTGTTGCGCTGATTGGAACAGGCCAAATGGGAATTCCTTTCAGCTGGGAATGAATACCTTCTGTTTAACGCAGTGCTCGTCCTCCAGGCCCCAGGAACAGAAGGGCTTTTTTTTTTTTCCCTTGGCCATGTTGATGACAGAGAACACAATTAAACTTGTGTTGCACGGATGCTGACGCCCCCCTGCTACGTTCGTCCATCAAATGGCATTCGCAAGAAGAAATCCCATCTTCAGCGCCGCGTGACCTTCGGCACCCTCCCTCGCTGCCGCTGCCGCAGGTATTGTACCGTAGGTGTCACGTCCTACGCTTCATATCATCGTGTGCTTGGGTCGTACGTGATAATACATGTTCTAAAATGTGCGGTACGGAATACCAGTGTGGTAGGGAACAACTCAATAATCCTTCGATAACACTTTGGAAATGCATTTTGTAGAAGTATTTTTTTTGTATGGTAGTTTTTGCAGATGTTTTAGAATTAAATAGTGAAATTTATGCATTTCGGCAGTGTGTGGACTAAATATTGCCCCAGCTTGCAGGCCAGCTGTGTCATCCCAACGCTCGTTTCCAGCCCGGAAAAGCCCCAGGGACCCTCCTCCAGCCGCCCGTCAGCTGCTCGCGCGCCGCTCCCCGTCGGCCCTTGCGGCCTTGCCGACCTTCGCGGGAGCGGAGAGGCTGAACTTTGCCTCCACCCCATCTTTTAATCTCCAAATAGGCACTGCAATAGGATGCTGGTTTTGGGGTGCAGGACGGAGGTGCCACTGCGGGTCCCTGTGGCGGGACAGGAGGTCGAGGAGCACACCAGGCGAGTATCTCCCTCCTCTGCCACCCAGGAGCCCGGATTTTTGGGTTTCTTTGTTTCTCAGTGAATAAAAGCCCCTTTGTTTTACAACCCAGCGGACGGGATGTCAAGCCAGGAGAGCCTGTCCCGTGACGCAGGCGCTGGCAGCGCTGGCAGCCGTCCCGCCCCAGGCCGCCTTCTTCCCGCTCTGCCTCTCGCCGAAACCCCTTTCCTCTCCCCGGCGCGGGGCGGTGGGGTCGAGCCCGGCGGCTGACGCACGGCAGGCTGCCCTCCCTCAATATTTACTCAGGTGTCAGGGAGGGAAGGTTTTAACAGCTCGCGCTGACGCAGGGAGCTCCGGCCTCGCGCCTCCCATCCCGGGGCCGATGTGCCGCCCGTCCCACGGATGGTGCCGGTGGCCGGCGCGGAGCATGAGGGACCGGCTGGCGGAGCTGCGGCAACGAGCCGCGGCCGAAGGTGACCCGCACGAGGATGCCTTGTGTTTTGACAACCCGACGTTTGGTGGGGATGACTGCAGCCCCGTGGGCCGGGCGCTGCGGGAAGCGGCCGAGCTCTGGCGGGCGCTGGAGCGGCTGGAGCAGCTGTCCGAGAGCATCGAGAGGACGCAGCAGACGGTGCTGTGCTGCACCTCCCAGGAGAGCATCGCCCGAGAGAAGCAGGGGCTCGGCGCGGCCAGAGCCGCCTTCGCCCGCGAGGCTGTGGCCCTGCAGCCCCGGCTGGGCGCTCTGCCGGCGGCGCCGGAGCGGGATATGGCACGAGCGGGCCCCCGCGTCCGCCAGACCCAGCTATGGCTGCTGCTGCGGCGATACCGCGCCGTCCTCGCCCGCCACTACTCCCGGGAGAGCCGCTACCGGCAGCGGCTGAAGGAGCAGATCGAGAGGCAGGCAGAGCTGGCAGGCGTCGACCTGGGAACCGAGGACCTGGACGGGCTGGCCGAGAGCCCCGAGGCTCCCCGCATCGTGGGCCGGGACCTGGAGGAGCCCAAGGCCAAGCAGCACCTGGCCTTGGCCCGCGCTCGCCAGCGGCAGCTCCTTGACCTGGAAGCGCAGATGGCGGAGCTGCGCGGGCTCTTCCTGCAGCTGGAGGGGCTGCTGGCCGAGCAGCACGGGGCCGCCGACAGCGTGGAGCGCTACGTCCTGCGCACCCTGGACTACGTCGCCCAGACGGGCGGCGAGGTGAAGAAAGCCTTCGCCTACCAGCGGCCCTCGCGCCTCTCGGCCCTGCTGACGGCCGCCCTCAGCCTCTGCGCCTGCTGCGCCTGCCTGCCCTGCCTCAGCGCGACCGTCCGCTGAGCCAGAGCTGCTGCGGGAGGAGATTACGGCAGCTCTCCTGGATTTACACCCGGGTTTCTGCAAGAAATGGCGTCGTGAGAGGCTGATGCTGTCTTGCACTTCTTGCACAATGGTGCAGGGACTGTGCGCCTTGCACAATGGCGCAGGGACCATGTGTGCCTTGCACGATGGCACGGGGACCGTGCACGCCTTGCACGATGGCACGGGGACCGTGCACACCTTGCACGATGGCACGGGGACCGTGCATGCCTTGCACAGCAGCATGAGGACCATGCACGCCTTGCCTAACGGCGTGGAGATCACGCTTGCACCACGGGACCGGCACCCAGAGCACTGCAGCGCCCACCAAGGAAAAGCAGGTTTAATACCGTGAAACTTGACTTAACGAAGGTGGGAATAACGATTTTGTCAACAGAGCGTCACGGAGATGTAGCCTTCTCTTGGTCCGTCCCTCTCCGCTTTGCCCAGCAACCCCAGAGGAAGTTTCCCACCGTGGAAATGAAATCGCTCTGTAGAGCGAGCGCCAGCTCGGGAGAGCCCCGGCTCGCGTCTCCGCGCCGCAGCCAGCACCGGCAGCCCCGCAGAACTGGTTGAGCTGCTCCGTAAATGATTATCCATAAAGCGCAGGGGGGGAAAAAAACCCAACCTGTGTTATCGTCAGTGCTTCCAGCCAGGGCGTTGTCACAAGGGTTTTTGTGGAGCACGAGCTCCTCCGGAGCCTGGCGTGGAGCGATGGTCCCCGAGCGCTGGCTCCTTGCTGGTGGGGCTGGGCCAGCGGCACGCGCTTTCCTGCACGTGGAATTAACAGGAAAATTGCCCCGATTTGTGTTACGAGGACCAGTGAGAAGTTAAAGAAGTAGGAGGAAAAAAAATGAGAAACTTTGCACCTGGGAGCAGATCTTTCCAGCAATGGCTTCAGTGGTTTATGAGACTTTCTGAGTTTATTCATCAGGGTTTTTTCCGATGCTTGGTTGCCTTTCATTAAATATTGACCTGAGATGGAGACTGATGGCTGGATCGTGAAGTAATTAATGATATTGTAACGGGGGCATGAGCGTTTGCAAGGTGGGGAGGTTTCCTTCCCTTCTGAGTGAAGGCTGGGCCATCATGTGGAGCACGTTTGCTTTGGGAATATTCCCAGCAAGGGAATTCCAGCAGGTGAAGGACCTGCTTTAACCATTCAAAGGATCCACACAAGACGGCGGCTGCTTTAATTATTTCCCAAATGTGCTTCAGAAATTTAGGAAGTTCACATTTAAGGGGAAGATTAAGAGACAGCCAGACATGTTAAGTTAAAAGCAGGTTGCCCAGACCCCTGAGCTCTGTTCTGTAACGACACGCTCGGAATGAGAGTCATAAAAGAAGATCTTTTCAGTAAAACGCGTTAAAAGGAACTGGCTTTAAGTACAAAGCCTTTTTAATTGGGCTAGCAGCGCACACGGATTTTCACTGGCAAAGTCTTTCAGTTGAAGAAATGTCACTGAAAATAATTTTTGTGAAGAGTAGAAAATCTTTTCCTGACATTTAGAAAAGCTAATAATTCCCAAACAATTTAATCACCCTATGGAAGTTTTTTTTTAAGGGGAGGTAAATTATTACGGATAAGTCTGTCGTTCCTGCTCAGAGACCCCAGGACGACTCCTGCGTTCCGGTTCAAACACCGAATTTTGATCCCTTCCACACTGCTGATTGTTCATGGCACACCGAATAACCCCCAAACAGAATAATTTCTTGTAAATGCAGCTTTTTCAAAGCCTCCTGAATGTTGAATAGGAGGTAAGTTCTCTGAGTTCTGTTCAATTTGCCGCATCCGTTTGGCCAAACCTCTAGACCTACAGGTTTATTTGGAACAGTGCGGTTTAGGACTGCAATTCCATTTTGCCGTACTCCAGTTTCCCCTGAATAACACTCCCTGGCATGAGAGCAAGGATAAATTCCTAATTAAAAAATATTTATGTATTTTAGTTCAAGATGAGAGATTTAATGAATGAAATTTTCATTTGCCTCAGATTATTCCCATTGAAAACCGTCAGCCAACATTTCCATTCCCAGAAATGTTCCCAAAAGTTGGGGTTTTGTTCAAAAAAAAGCTTTCTATACCAAACCACACTTGGTATTTTTATTTCGAGGGTACTTAACGTCAAATCAGAAATTCATTCTTCTGTGTGGGCTACCGAGTTATTGCGATGCTTCCAAACACTTTTTACATTTCATTCACCGATACAAAAATGTGTCAGCAGTTTAAATTGCCTTGATTTGTTTTCCCCCAGCTTTTCCTGCGTTTTCCAGTGAATCAACAACTCTATTCACAGAGCTCATCAAGTATCTGCTGCGGCTGCCTGGCTTCGGAAAACGCGGAGATCTGGCTCGCGAGCCTTTCCGCAGGAGCCAGGGTCGCTACCGAGGAATTCAGGGGAGCCGCTTCTCGTCTTTCTAGCAACAGGTTGGAAACTCCGTCCGTGGTTTTTCTGGGCAAATTGGGCTCGTTTTGGTGCTCACTTCAACTGGATGTCTGTGGTGTCGCAGCAGCCTGAGCCGCACGGGCATGGAGCAGGGCACGTCTCAATTCTGGATCCTTTTTAAGGGCGTTTCTCTAACAGACAGGAAATAAATGGTGTTTCCCAGTGTTAAAATATTGCTATTGCGTTTCCCTGGCAGGGATGAAGTTTGATGGCCATGCCTCTTACTGCAGCCAACTCATGCAAAATCTACCAGAAATGATTTAAAACGAACAGTTCAGGTTTTTTAGAGGGGTCTCTATCTTAGAAAATCCGCTTCGTTGCTTTGTTGACCTGCAGCTTTCAGAAGGAGGAGTTTCTATGAAGTTTTCTCCAACACTGCCTTCTAGTGGGTCTTCACAGATGCGTTGCTGGACTTATGAGTGTAGAGGGGAGCACTGCGTCTATGGGCGTTTCAGACCCAAGTTTGGGGGAATAAGCCAGCCCTTGTGCAAAACTGCTTCGATTGACCAGCACCGAGCGGTGTTCTTCCAGAGAAGAGCAAATTTGAAAAGGAAAGGGAGATCCCAAACTCCTGCTGAGGCAGTGTCCGGCCGAGCGCAACGTCCCTGGTGGGAAATGGGGAAAGGAGAGAACACAACAATCAGTAATGCTCGCTGAGGAATCCCAGGAGTGGGCTTTGGGACAAAAGGCCAAATTCAAACGGGGGTTGCGGGGCAAGATGACAGCACCACGTCCCCGGGACCCAGAGCATCCCCGTGGGCACATGGAGCTCACGGTGGTAGTAGTGACGGGGGTACGTGGGGGTGACTGACAGCAACCCTCTGCCTCTTCCCCGTGAGACCAAACAACTGTATTTTTCTCTGATTTTCTTTGTATTCAGCGCCTTTTCAGCTTTCTTCTTTCACTAACAATGAACCTCTTCCCATTCATTCCATAAAATTACAGCGGCAGAGCCCGAGCAGCTTTGCATGAGAAAGACGCACAATGAGCTGTTGTGAGAGGAGACATGGAATAATCATCTTGCCAGCGCTGAATTCAGGCGCCAGGTCGGAAAAAAAATGGACATGGGGAGAGCAGAGTCCTCACAGCTCCTTCTTGAGCAATTAAGCCCTGAAACTGGGAGCTGTACTGTGTGATCCCAGGCTGCAGGATGGTCCCTGTGCGGGGCCGGGGATGGGGGACCCCAGGGCTGAGCCTGCTCCCACCCAGGTCCAGGAGGTCTCCTAACATCCCTGTCCAGCCAAACGTGCCCATCTCCGCAGCTCCTTCCCAAGAGGAGACACTTAGTGCGTCCTGAGCTCCCCAATAAATCAATTTATTAGCTATTACAAAATCAGAACGGGGGTATTTTTCTTTATTCTTGCTTTCTTCCATGTTGAACATTTCCTTTTATTTTATGTGCCGATCTTGGCATGCAAAGCACAATTTTTTGCCATTTTCTTGAGCAAGGCTGTGTCAAGAATATATGTTTTTATAATTCTTAGAGAAATTCTATCTCTGGAGATACAGATACAGAACCGCATCCCGATGCAAGTTCTTCCAGACTGAGTGGTCTCCAGAGCAGGCACATCTGGGACAGTTTGCCGTTGCGATTCCTTGGCTTGCTCCAATGGCTGCGTCACGTGGTATGTTTATGAATTGGGGCTGGAAAATGCTGAAGACCTTTCCTTGGTCTTCGCTATTGAAAAGTCCATTTTGACTTAAAATACGCATAACTTCTTCCCTTCAAAAAAAGCTAATGGGGCAAGCTGAACCTTATTGCCACAAAGTCTTTAGAGTGAATTTTACCATCTATTTGTAACGACACGAAGTCATTAGTAATGAGAGGCAGGGCTGTTTCACAGCTCGAGCGTGCTGTCTGGATTGGAGGAGCCTGTCTCTGAGAGGTACCCTGCGGCGTTCACGTTTTATGGGAAAGGGAGGTGGCCACCCTGTCCTTCAGGAAAGTCCCAGTATTTTTTATTCTTCTTAAAATTAGGGCAAGTGAGTGCCATCATTTCCCTTATATTCCTCAATAGAGACTCCTATTTCCAAAATATTAGAACAGCAACAAACTGAGACCCACAGAAAGCTTTGGAGGCACTGGCTTGATGGCTCATGAACTTCTGTTGGTGACTTTCAGATTAAAATGTGGACAGAAAGCGACAAAACAGGAGCAGTCAATATCGTAGAGCGTGATTATTAAAGTACTCCGGTGCATGGCCCTCAATGAACACTTTTTACTCGTTTTTAATGTTTGAAAGGCAGTTAAGAGCTTATGAGATGAGGATCAAACATAAAGTTGGGCAACTGGAAGAGTGGTTTCCAAAAACAATCCTTTCTCCTCTCGTGTGCACTTGATGCCAAGCTTAGCAGAGCCAGGCCCTTAGACCTTCGCTTCAGAATTCTTCAGAAGGTGGATATTTCTGCATTTAAGTCTGATGTTGTGCAAATGGGAAGAGAAATTACCACGTCAGCACCTCTCTGAGGGACGACGATGACCTGTCAGCGAGGAGAGCAAGTTGGATGGCTTTCCATGGCTTCTCACACGAAATAGCGTAACTCGGCAGTAAAAAGACTATTTTGCTTGCTATTTTACACTCAGCTCAGCTCTGAAAGGGCTACTTTTAAAATAATTTATCCAATTTTTTTATATGGAGCCTGCCAGCCTTCAGAATAAGTGAAGTGGAGAGTGTTAAGGATGAAGGAGCAGGGAAGATAAACAATCTTGATAGCACCGTACGTACGCTGCTGGTTCTGCGCTGGAAAGGGAACACTCCGGCACTTTTTCCAAAAGAAGCAATTAGCACTTTTAAAATAGCTGTATTATGCAGTGAAAAAAAAAAAAAAAAGCCCGTGTTTACTGCGGTATTAGGTTTATTCACTATAACAAAATAGATTTTGTTTAAGACAGGGAACGGATAAAAGACTTGAAAACCAAACTTCTGTTGAAAGTTAGTGAAGGTAGAAATCTGAAAGAAGAAGGAAACTAGATTGGTAAGATGGACAGTGGGTGCTAGTAAGTTTGCTACAGAAGTTTCTGTAGTTTGTTGACGTTTCCATGGTTCCTCCCCCAGCATCCTCAGAGTGGACATGTTTTTCTCAAGTAGGGTTGTTTTCCACAGAAAACTCTGTAGCAGAGACAAATGAAGATCCAAAAGCATCAAAGTACCTTACACAAAGCCTCTCCTTGATCCGTTTGCTGTATCCACGTACTTTTTAGCTCCTTCCACTCTTCCTCCGTCTGTTTTTGAAGGCAAGGAGGAGTTTCAGGGTTGGTTCTTTTTCCCCTAAACGCCCTCAGGCAGAAGCTTGTTCTGTGTGTCTGGAAGGTGCCCATCTCAGCAGGCTCCCACTTTTGAATGGACCATTGGAATATCCTCACAACGGGCGTGATAATAGGTAACACCATCATCTGGTCATCGTAAGTAAATTAACCTTGGCTTGCTAAAGCCGAAAGCTCCGACCTGCAATTAGGCTCAAGTGGAGAGGCCCCTTCAGCACACTGCACCTGCAATGCGGTGGATTGGGTAGATTACAACCACCAGCAGCATACAACGACCGTGGTATTTATCACCCGCACCCTAGGAAGGGTTTTGATTCAACCTTATCAACAATGGCAGCAGGAGGAAATCAAAATCCTAGCAATGTTGATTGGAAGGGACCTGCGGGGCTCATCCCATCCAGCATCCTACTGAGCACCCGGCACTTCCCAGCACCGGCCCAGGTCAGCTGGGGCTTTGCTCGGCCAGGTCTAACCAGCCTTCAGGGATGGAGACCCCACAGCCTCTGGGGAAGCCACCCCTGGGGTTCTATTAACCATGTTTCTGTTAAAAGTTTGGTGGATACTGGGAAAATTCGAGTGCAGGTTGGTTGTAGCCTGGGACTTAAGATGTTTCCTCTATTTCTGTTCCATTTTCTTGTATTTTAACTACGCCTAGTTAAAGTTTAAAAAATACAAATAGGGAGTAGAGCAGATGTGCACCAGTATCCTGCGCAGGAGGGAAATACGGTATTTCTTCCTTTTGTCTCAGAGTTGTTGAGAAAGCATTGGAAGACGCTTTCGAAATAGGCGCACCATATATATCCCGCCGTACAAAAACGCGTGCCCGCTCTCTTGTGCTGCCACATAATAGAGTTAAAAAGAAAGCAGTCTTATTTCCATACTGAGTCATTGCTCATACGGTTGCGTCGGGTTTGGTTTCAGCTGGTTGTGAAGCAGGCACAGGTGCAGAATATATCGTCTTTTTGTTTTCGCGGCAGATGCGAGCAGGGGAGAGAGCGATGTGTTTCTTGTCCATTAAGCAGCAACAGAATAATGTTAAATTGAGACTAAAATGCTTCTGATGAATAAAGGCAGAGGCACAAAGTTCCAGGAAGAAAATAATGTTCCACCAGAAACCGAAGTTTTCAAACTTGCGAAATATGAATTTGTTATAAAACCAGACATTTATAGTTTATTTTAATGTTTTTGCGACTTATCTAGCAACAGAGTCGGTAGGGAAAGGGCAGATTTTCTTCCAGTGCCATTTAAGCCCCTTTATCCATCTCCCTGGGCAGCTGGATGCAGCCGTGGGAGCAGGAAGGCTTTGAAGACATTCAAGCTCCCACGGAGCCACTCAGCCCGGCACATCTTTGGGCCAGGACGTGCAGCCCGGATGTCAAAAGCTATTTCTAATTAATGGTTATGCAATGATGATGAGCAATTTGTGTCCTCCCTTCCCTGATCTCCATCCAGGTAGGAACCAGAAGAGCTGGAGGGACCTCTTCTTGCACCCAGCAGCAAAGCTGCGGGTTCCCAGGTAGGTGGGAGGTGTCACACAAACCTACGGACCTCGGTGCTGGCACTGCGCCCAGCACACGGTGGGGCGGCACCCTTGCACCTGACGCGTTGGGCTATGGCTCTCGTAGACATTGCTCACCATACCCCCTACTTCTAGACAGCAGCATCATAAGGGAGTTGGGCAGGTGCTAATTTTCTCCTTCCATGAACATTTTTAAGGTCTTGAAATGTCCCTGACCCGTATCAGAGAGTTAAAAAAAATCAATTTCTTTCATGTGTTTTCATAATAATCTGTTTTTTCACATGTATGTCATTCTTAAATGTGGTTTTGGTTGGTTTGAGGTGAGGTTTTTTAATTTAAATGGCTACTTCTCATTTAGAAAAGGCTAAAATGAAAGTTGTCAGCAATTTCAAAATACTGTCTTGAGAAAAGCAATATAGTGAATGAAATTAACCATGAAAGATTTGATTAACTGCTAAAAGAAATCTTTGAAAAATTCCTGAGCAAATGTAACATTGGCAAAGCTGGGAGATACTTTTCACTCTTGCGCGCTACAGCACCCTTCTGGGTTTGGGGGCAGCCGGTGGTGGGGCAGGAGGATGTACCAGCACAGGCTTCGGAGTGAAGGAAACCCTGAGTGATGGTTTCTGGTGGGCTCCATCCTGGGGGGCACATCTTGCCTCGATTTATCTGGCCAGGGATAAGCCGCGAGCTGTAATTTTGCTCCGGTTTGATTGCTTCGTGGCTTTTTCAGCCGGCGACACGCAGCGTCCCCAAATCGCTCTCCCGTGTAGTGACAACACATGCAGCCACTTAGCCGCTTGGCAACGCCGAGGACGCTGATGAGACTCCTCCAGCCCATCTGCCGCGTGGGTACCAAGGACTAACATCTCCACTGGTGATGGCACAAGGTGTTATTTATGTGTGGATTCACACGTGCTCCTCCTGGAACAGATGGACCTCCCCGGAAAGCTACAAATCCCTCACTTAGACACCTCCTGAGCTGAAGGATGGGGAGCGACTGCTTGGGCAAGGGATGCTGGAGGAGATGAAGGCTGGAGCCATGCCTCCTCCTGACTCAGCGTGGCTGCCGGGTCATCTGCAGCCCCGTGCTGGTGGAGAGCCCCGTGTCCTGCCCTTCGGATGGCAAGGAAAACCTGGCTAAAAATGGGGGCAGGGCTGGAGATGCATTTTGGAGGAGAAAAAGGGCCAGGGAAGAGGAAGGAGCTGAGGACAACATGCCGCCGATGCCACCTTTCCTCACCCAACAGCAGCGACCACCTCTTGTGGACGCAACCGAGAGGAAATTGGGAATGCCCTTCTTCTGTCAATTAAAACCCAAACCAAAGCGATTTCAGCATCTAATTAACCTGGGAGTGAAGGCGCAGAGGCAAAGCCCCGTCCCTCTCCTGTCTGTGGACAGTGAGGCCCCCACTCAACGTCCCCCCAAAGTGGCTTCTTTCCACCAGCCTTCAGCGTAATTAAAGTATTTCGCACACAGTAATGGTTGCACTAATTAAATACTACTGCTTATTATTAAATAACGAAGCTCGTTAGCATAGGCTGTGCAGCTGAGATGCTCGTGGCTGAGCGCTGGTGCCTGGCTGGTCCCTCTGCCCAGGTATCCTGCGAGTGCGCTGCTCTGAAATGGGATTATTCCCTTTTTTTCCCAGTTTGTGCTGAGGGTATTAAAGTGTTTTTACTTGTCTGGCCAAAAGTGTTTTAAATTGGGAACATTTGAACAGGCTGTGCAGCGAAACATCCGTAGGCATGCTGGTTTGGGCCACTTTTGATTCTTCTTAGTGTTCCATAAAAAAAAAAAAAAAATTAAAAATCTGGTATCTAGCACATTCCCAAGGGGAACATTTTTGCATTTATACAAAGCACGCAGCCAGTACTACGACAAATTTAAGCTTGTTGTTTTGCTGCTGCATCACATAACAATGTTTTTTCTGAAAGCTCTATAGTCGCTACCCGATAATTTTAAAATTTCCTGAGCTAAGCTGAGCAGCGGTGAATTAAAGATTCATACAGGCTGAAATATTCACAGCATAAAATCTTAACACACACTCAACACTGGCTCAAAACATTCCATAGGGTCAAAATAGAAGCTGGGGGAAAAAAAACGCACGAGGCAGTGCTGAGAAACCCAACTTGGTTTACCCGCTCTGTGGCAAACGGCGCTGGTGAATTGGAAAGTCCCATTTATTCCGCGTTTCACGTAATTTATTATCAGAGGGGCCAGCTGGGCCCACTGTGGCCAAAGCATCACCATCATTTCCATTACCAGCACTTCACAGCTCAGCCGTAAATATTTACTCAGAATTGTGATGGTCTAAGTCTTTTCTGAGGAGGAATTTTTTTTTTTCCCCCCAAAACTTTATTTTAAAGTGATTCAGGAAGCATTAAGCTTTAGGAAGGCAACAGGAAAATGCAAAGTTTGATTTTGCGCAACGCTCCCCTTCGTGTGAAGGCTGGAAACGAGCCCTGACAGAGTGCCTTGAGGGAAGACTGAGAACGATGAAAACCGGAGCAAATGCCCTTTTCCTGAAATCCATCACGGAACACAACAGAATAATTTTATTCGTAAAAATGGCAAATAGTTTCTGTGTTGGAAAGCATTTTGCTCAGACAGTTTGCTAGCAAGGAAACAATGCACACAATTCATACGACAGCCAAAAACCCCACGCTTTGGAAGGAAAAGAGAGTTTCAGTGCTTCTTTAATTCAACAGCAGCCCGCGAGCGCTGAGACAGATCGCTGTTACGCGTTACGCCGTGCCCTGGAGCCATAGGTTAACGCTTTCTCATTCCCTTTGCGCCGTTAGGTCAAATGAAGCTCATTTTTTCCTTCAAAACCGCCTTTCATCCTTCTTCTGTGGTGTCAGAGAGGAAGAAGCTCCCTGCAACCTGTTATTTAAATCCTCTTTTTTTTTTTTTTGGGCCTCTCAACCTCCCGTGGTTGACTGAAGCCCATGTAAAACAGGGATTCTGCCACCAGCTTGGGAGGGTTGTGAGGCTTTGTTACAGGCCTTAGAAATGCTCAGAGAGAAAATATTGAAGAGCAAACCACTAATGAAAGTGGATTATTTAAGGATTACTGAGCACATCCTGGTCTGGAGGATCAGCTGAAACGTGAAACCCCCATGAAAGTAAAAGACAATCCTGGGAGCTGTTGGAAGGCGCTGGAGACAAAGCAGCTATGCCTTGGTCTTCACCTGGCGCTTAAGCTGGGAGGAAGATGGCAAAGATTCACACCACCAAAATCGGTTGTGGACTCTCGCTGGTGGCTCTGCAGTCTGGACCAGACCTTAAATACTCCGTGGTGGTAATTCTCATCTGAATGAAATGAGTCTATGTTGTCTATATTGTGACATCCTTTTAAGGAGTGGAGATGGTAGCCTTTGAGTAGTAGAAAAATATACGCCGGGGCTAATGACTTCTGAACGTCAAAGGCAGGTTGTGTTTGTGGATGCTGCACAGCAGGTAGCTTGGACCGTAAAGTCTGGCCTGAATCAGCGTGTATTCAATTAAACTTTCCTTAATGCAATCAGCAAGAGGTGAAAAATAACATAGACTCGATGAAAAATGTTCACCATGGCTACAGGACTAGCTCTGAAGTGCCTCCCTGTGCTAATGAGTCATCAGCATGAGAGTTGGTCTCTTGTAGAAGAAGCTCTCCACGCTTGTTTTTGCAATGTAGCTCCCAAGAGGACTGGTGAAGCTGTGTCCCTGGCCGGCACTGCCACCGAATGCTGGGCAGAGGTGAAATATTTCACCTTTGCCAGGGAGGTGAAGACTTTTCTCTGAGAGCCAGAGAACAGGCGTCTTCCAGTGTGCTACAACAAACCTTCTAGGGACTTTTGAAAGTTAGAGTCTGTGAAATAACGTTTCCTTGAATAGAAACCCTACCATTAACTTTACAGGAGTCCTTTCCTTTTAGTGGAAAGAAGGAATACATCTTGCAAAGCATCTTCTTCTTTCAAAAGGATCCCTCCATCCCAGCCCAGGGGCTATCGAACAACAAGCCCAAGTGACACACCTGACTTTACCACTAATAAAGCCAAAGATGGCTAATAAAAATAAAAATTAAAAAAAAAAAAGACCTTTGAGTCAGGGAAGACAAAAAAACCCACAACAAACCAGAGCAAAACAAAAAGCCAAACCAACAAATCCATTCTGTGCTGGCATTTGCAGGGACAACTAGCACTATTTGATCCTGGCTTTGTGTGAGGATGAAGCAGGTTTGGTGGAAGATGAGGGATGTGACCACTTGAAACCAGTATCTGGAACTGGCGCTTGGCTGGAAAGGGGCTGCGGTGCTGGGCTGAAACAAAAGGTCAACCAGCCTTGCCAAGGTCTGTGCAGGCAAGGCAGAGAAACCATAGTGGCAGAGAAGAGTTTGAACATCATTTTTGGTTGCCATTTCCACTCCAAAACCTGCGTTTGGAAGGATGAGGACAGTTACAAACAAGTAACAAGAGTTACACTGAGGGTGGTGGAACACTGTCCCAGGTTGCCCAGAGAGGCGGTGGATGCCCCATCCCTGGAAACATTCCAGGCCAGGTTGGACGGGGCTCTGAGCAACCTGATCCGGTTGGAGATGTCCCTGCTCCTTGCAGGGGGGGTTGGACTGGGTGGGCTTTAAGAGTGTCTTCCAACCCAAAACCTTCTGTGATGCTATGAAATGGAACCAATGTTTGATAACAAGGAATATAGATTAATAGTGTTTTATTGTAGTGCTTTCTTTCACTTAAATATTGCTGGCTTATCGAAAGAAACACAGCTGTAGAAAAAAACAGCCGTGTAGCAGAAAGCCGTCAGCTGTGGCACGCAGTGATTTTTATCGATCGATGGCTCACAGGCGTTCTTCCCTGAAGAACGAGCTATTCTCACCACGCTGGGGACGTGCCCGGAGGGCTGGCTGCGTTTCAGCGTGTTCGGGTTTGCCCTCTCCTCCCGCCTCAGCGGGGCCGGGCAGCCGCGGGGCCCGGCGCTCATTTATCCTCCTGAACAACGGAGTTGTGTGGAACAGCCAGAGTTACACACACACGCTCTCACGGACGCAGGTATCCTCCACTGGAAAAACCAGTTCAGCCGTGCTTCCGTTTTATTATTTGACCTCTTTAGTGTTTGTAGTGTAACTAAGGAAGATTGGGATGTTGGAACAGACTCCTGACAATCGCCGTTAAAGAGCCATTGCTTTAAAAACAATGCTTGGGGATGGAGATCTCCAGAAGTATGGTTATTTCGTTTGGCCACTATCAATACTTTATGAAAATGTCTGCTCTGTCAAAGGGAATATGACTGCTGCGTGGCGAAAAGCGCTGCAGAAATGCATATTAAAGATTCACAAACCAGGCCGTCGGCTCCGTTCAGGAGAGCCTTTCTCATGATTTTTTCAGTGGATGGTATGCCTCATGGACACGAGAATATTTCTGTGTTCCTTTGGCTAAAAAGCTGGTTTAAAGCGTAGCTTGCTGGTGTTAGTCAGACAGATGCGACTCTCAAAGCCGGCAATGAAGACGCCTTGCGACGGGGCTGTGCACAGCTTGTGGGTCAGCGGCACCAGGCACCCAGGGGACATGTTTTTCCACGTCTCCCTCATTGAACACAAAATTAAGTAGTCTAGAAATGCTTACATATTAAAAAAAAAAAAAAAAATCAGTGCTTTGGGATGAGTGGCCTGGAGATTATTGCGTTATCTTCACGCCCTGCTGCTTGGGTGGGTGGACAGGACCGCTTGGCCCCACGCCGCGGTGGGGTGGGCACCTTCTCCATCCCCACGGCTGAAGCAGGGCTCGTGCTCTGCTACGCTACTATTTTGAATGGCATGTGGGATTTTGAGTTGTATTCTAGCTATTTTGGGTATTTCCAAGGTGCTTATTTTTACAGTAGTCCTAAACGCGTACGCGCTGTGTGTAAAGCAATGCGTGCATATTCTAATTAAATCCTGAATGCTTTTTGCTTACTGAAGGCTAAGCTATAGCTAGATCTGATTTTAACTTGCCTATTTTTCTCCCTAACAAAGCACGATTTATTTGAACGGATCCCGCAATCAATTACTCAGGGCAGCGTATCTCTCTGCAGTCGTTCGGACTGCGCTGCGTCTTACTGCGCTGACATTTTTTTTTAAAGGCAAATGAAATCTTCCACATGTATTAGCATAATTTCTGGTGAAAGTGACTGTGCTCGAGTCATTGACTAATGCAGTTTGCAAACCAGAATATTTTTCAGGGAGATTACTTCCTTCTGCCGAGAGATGCAAATGCAGGCTTCTTTTTATTCAAACGTCTTCGGAATTATCAGTGGGAAATTAGTGTGTGATTGTTCCTGAATCATTTATACAAGCCACTTGTACACCGACTGCATGTTAAGAGTAGTTATTTATAACAATGGGTCACCTCAACGAAGGTCAGGTAATACAAATAGTACTACTGGATTCTCACAAACAGACTTCGTTAAGGATTAACATCTGCCTAGTCGCAGAAAAACACTAACTAGCTACTCCGCCTTCACTAATTTCTTTAAGATAAACACCCTTTAGGGTTTTGTGGTATTTTATGTCTTGCCTGTGTAGGGTGGATCCAAGGAGATACCGAGTATTGACTGGGATGTTTTAAAGTCAAGCCCTGGGTTTTTACGGAGCACCAGGGGTTGAAAGGTGTTGGAGCACAAGCCCTCAGCACCACTAAAATTGGCAGCCTGTGGTGATCCAGGGTCCAAAAAAAAGGATGGTGCCCTCTTCGTAAAGTGTCTCTGGTCCCATCATCGCTTCAGCAGGTGCTTTTAACATATTCCAGAAAGCGCAGGATCACCAAAAGCCAGACCCGGCAGCCCAGAAACAAGGTGAGCTCCCAAAGAGCGCGGGTCTGGACCATGAGTAGAATAGGAGCTGAGCAGAAGCGATGGCTCTGCCAAGGATGCTCCTGCCCTAGCACAGAGACCTGAGAGCTGGAGAGGCTTCTGGGTGAGAGGACAAGGTGCTTCTCGAAGAATTGCAGTAGACAACCGGTTGAACAGTGGTATCTGATGAGAGGGTGACACAGCTAAGTGAGATAAAACATGCCAATAGGAAAGTATTCTCAGTTTATTCCATACTGCACAGCCAAATAAAGTAAAATACACGATATAAATGTATTCTCAGTGATCACCGCACTACACACTTTGCCACATGGACAATGTCAGCCCCGTAGCAAGTGTGAGACTTTGAAACCACGATCTGTCTCCTCTCACTTCACACAGCCCACGAGTGACCAGTGCCCGTCATTTCCCCGTGCGGCAGCGCTCCTGCCTTCCCATTTCACCGTGCGAGATCTGTTTGTGTTTGGAAGGGGGATGGAGGTGGAGGAAACCCATTTCTCAGCCACAGATGCCAACTATTTCCCCAGTATTTCATACATGGTTGAGAAATTATCTCCATGCATTTCTGTAATTAACCTACAGGTGTGTGGAAGCCGTACTACTTTGACAGTGGCGGAGCTGTGAAATGTGATTACCCTAGCTGCAAAAGTGAACGTCAGACTGTCATATCCCAGTCAGCACAAAGCCTCATCCTCTCAGTGGCAGCCAAAAAGATGGACATCAAGCCCCGGCGGTGGAGCTGGCAGCAGCACTGCCCATGGGCTCCTCGCCAGGTGCTGCTGACTCAGCGCCGCGTCCGACGCACTGCACCGATGTCCCCGAGAGCTCCTACTCAAGCGCACAGGAAGCCACCCTCTCAGAGTTGGCTTTCTTTCACTGGATCGTTTCCAGCCTGCATCTACCATCCGCCGACAGGAGAACCACGGTGGTCAGGGGGAGCCGAAACGCCGTGTCCTTGTGAAGGCAGCACACACTGCCTTTGAAGCAATTCTAGTCCTCTTTTATCACGTCTGTCCTTCAGCCGAGCAAAACTTCGGCCAGTCTGTGGCAGACCAGCAAATGTCCCTTCCTGCACATATTCCCATCAGGAAACATTCCAGGCCAGGTTGGCCGGGGCTCTGAGCAACCTGATCTGGTTGGAGATGTCCCTGCTCCTTGCAGGAGGGTTGGACTGGATGGGCTTTAAAGGTCCCTTCCCAACCAAACCAGTCTGTGATTCTATGATTCTACACGTCCCTTCCCGCATGTATTCCCATAGGCAAAACTGGTTAGACATCTTGAAATCTTTCTGGAGATTTTTTTTGCAGATACGGGACGGCTTAGGCAGGAGGGAGGGCGCGTATCTGACGTGACTGTTTCAGTAACGAAGCCCTGCTAAATTGCAAGTTGTTTACCAGCGCTGTGCTTGGGGAACAGGGGAAGTTTGCAGATAATTCACCACGCGGTACGGAAACGTATTAGTAATCAAATAATCAGTTAGAGGTAGCCCATCCAGTAATTTAGGGACGACACTACGGAGCCTTACTCCTGCTGAGACAACATTTAATCACAGGAGTGAACACTCACCTGGGTAGGGAGGTCAGTCTGGGAAGGGAACAGCACGAAGGAGCTGCAGCTCAGGTTTGGCCGGTGCCACACCACTCACACCAGTTTTCCTCCAGCACCACTCAAACCATGGGGAGCTGTCAGTCCACTCCCATGATCAGGCTGCTTACTGTTTATGTTTCATTTTACAAAATAATAAGGAGAATCCTGAATCTGTGATCATTGCAGTTAAGCAAAAAATTCAAAGTTTGTTTTTGAAAATATTTCCCTTTTTTTAAACATTTCTCTCTTCTCAGGCGTGGCAAAACCCCACTGGAAACCATCACCTTCATCACTCGGCCAGCTCGTCCTCTCAGAAGGGGAGCCAGGCTGGTGTCCAGCATCCTGCTCTGGTCACCATGACAACATGATTGCACAGGACAGCAACAGAAAAATCTTTTGGAAACCTCTGGAGCTCAAGAGGAATCTAAATAATTATCACCCTGGACTTCTTCCATCTCCAGGGACAACTGCGAAGGACCACGGTGACGCATGTTCTGATGTCAGCTCAGAAGCCACCACAGGAATTCGCCATCAGCGGCGCCAACGTCGCCTTCTGGCCGCGTCCCCGGTGCTGTTGGTGGCACGCAGAGAATGACAATGAGCGGAGGAAAGGTTCGCTCCGCGTTAGGACCCAAAGTGCCGACGAATGTTAACAGCTCGTACAAGAGCCTGCGCTCCTGCATATCAATAACGTGCCCGGAGCAGCGAGCAGTGAGTGTGCAACAGAAATAATAATTGCAATATTTAAGGGGAAATAAATAGATAAGCTAATGTGAAAGTTTGCTTCGTTTGCATGGCACAATTTTGGTTTTTATCTTGGTACGCGGTAGGACCAAGCGCAGGCTGACAGGGAAAACGCGGAGGTGCAGACGACCTTGCGTTTGCAAGCGGCAGTGCTCTGGATATTTGGCTGGTAGTGTGGGAAACGGCTTTTCTTTGAGAGGAGGTGCAAAGCCAGCATTGGACAGGGCACGCCATTTTCCCTGATGGCTCCAGATGTTCTTTACAGTAGGCCCTTCCCCTCTTCTGCGCTGGTTTTTTTTGGTCCTTTCAGATTTTAAGAGCGGAAGGCTTTTTCATTGGGACAACAGCCACAAGTGCAAGGTCTTTCAGCAGTGGTTTTGAGCATCGATAACGACTCGTTTGTAAAATTTATCGCATGGGTTATTTGTGTGACAAGTTCAGGCAGTGGTTTGGAGTCACCGCCGCCGTTCCAGGTTAGAGCAGCTAAATTTCAGGGCTGTGATGTTACAGCTTAGCTTCCTGCAAGGAGAAAGAAGCAAAGAGAGCCCTGCAGAACTCAAGAGACACTCACTACCCTGGTCTCATCCCGCCCGGCACCTGGAGCTGAGACCACACCTGCAGCACTGTGTCCAGTTCTGGAGCCCCCAACGTAAGAAATGTAAGAAGAACTTGGACCAGTTAGAGAGGGTCCAGAGGTGGCCACAAAGATGATAAGAGGGCTGGAGCAGCTCTGCTGTGAGGGCAGGCTGAGAGAGTTGGGGCTGTTCAGCCTGGAGAAGAGGAGGCTCCAGGGAGACCTCAGAGTGGTCTTCCAGTGCCTAAAGGGGGCCTACAAGAAAGATGGGGAGAGACTCTTCAGCAGGGCCTGTTGTGACAGGACGAGGGGTAATGGTTTCAAAATAGAGGGACATAGATTTAGACTGGATATTAGGAAAAACTTTTTCACAATGAGGGTGGTGGAACACTGGCCCAGGTTGCCCAGAGAGGTGGTGGATGCCCCATCCCTGGAAACATCCTGCGGGCTCTGAGCAACCTGATCTGGTTGGAGATGTCCCCGCTCCTTGCAGGGGGGGTGGACTGGATGAGCTTTAATGATCCCTTCCAACCCTAACGATTCTATGATTTTCTTCCCTCCATGACATCCGAATGCCAAATCAGAGTATGGAGAACTTCATGTGAAGTCAACGAGGAGACAATTATCTGTCAGAGCCAACCGCCTGTTAGCCTGACCTGCCACGACATGGTGTCCCGAGGTGTTACGAAGTTATCTTGTGCAGCGTTTTACATCACATAGTTATTTGTCATTCCAGCGTCTATCTCCTCATGTGATTTGCGCAGCGACATTACATTATTGTGCTCGCTTATCTGCGACATTTCAAGGAAACCAACAGAGCTTTGAAACGATTCTCTGAGCGGCGCTCACGACGCTGACATCCTTGTTTTCTCAAATTCAGAGTGAATTTGGACACACCTCACAGAGCTGGGCAAGATGTTACATTTTTAGCTCATTTCAGGAGAAATCTCACCTTTCAGTTACTGTAGGTGCTTTCTTCTTTTATTCAGGTCCCACAACCACCACCGACCGTACCAGCCTGAGCAGAAGCTTTATCTCGGCTCCTCTAAGGAGAGGGGACGTAGCCACGGATGGGGTATAAACGCTGGTATGTTGCCACAGCTTGGGTACCTTCCACAGTGGGGCACATCTTCATCCCAGTAAAGCTGATGGGGGAATATTCTTTCCCCATAACATGATTTTACCTGCTCAATAGAGACAATAGAGTATTGTCTCCGTCTAGCCAGAGCTTGTATTAAGAGGTTTGTAGTACATTTCCAGATATTTTTTTCTGTCTCTCTGCTGTTCCAGCACTCCTCATGCCCAGCTGTACTTACCTGCCTCTGTCTTGGGGAAGGGAACATTTATGAAATACCTTTTACTTTACATTGCATATAAAATAAAATTTAAAACCGCTTTATAATGAAACCACTCGGGCACTTCCAGCTGGTGGCATGTTGTCTCCAGCTCAGACTGCGCTCCTCTTTGCACCCACCACCTGCTTGGACCACGGACAGCTGGTTGGAAATTTCCAGCTGGGATTGTCCCCTCCCGTGCCTCCACCACTTCTGTGGGCATCCTCCAGCCCGTTAGCTCCAGCCCTGACATGGTTCTGCAATGATTTCCCATCCCTTCCCTGGGTGAGGTGAAGCCCACTGAAGCACAGGCTCCGCTGAAGAGCGTTGCTACTTCTGGCCAGCACTGCTGAGCCTCTGCCCTGCTCGGCACGGTCTCCCAGTGACCCAGGCAAATACCAGTGAGAAATTCCTGTACAGTGAATTTTAGTTAGTTTTAGCCTGGGGAGAGGCAAACCCTTGAAGTTTGGGTAGGAAATGGAAGGAATACATTGCACTGGCCTTGGGAAGTCAGAGGTGATGCTTGTGCCAGCACACATCTTCTCTGCCCTTTTCAAAGAGAAAAAAAACCAACATCTGAGTAATTCACGCATCACCTATGCACTACACCTCGCGTCCTAAATGTAATTCTCGGGATGCCGTAAAGCGGATGCCCATTAAAACCAACATGAGTTTGTCTTTCCACACACCAATGCCATGTGCCATTAACATGTACACACCAGTCCTCGCCTGAGCCCGTAACGGATTGAGAAAAGGTGGATAAGATTTCAGTTTACACAATTTATTTGTAATTTCAGGTCCTTTAAGCAACAAATTAACAAAATTATTCATTATTCTGGCCTTCAAAGAAGCCAGCAATTGTTTCTTTCCTTTGAGTCTGGGAGCATGAAGTTATTTGTTTTTAAAATTCGGTGCGTGCCTGTGGGATTTTTCCCCAAAGTGTCTGTCCTGGGTGACTGAGCGCCCAAATATTTACCAACTTGAGATGACAAGGTGGGAAAGGGTAGCTTCTTTTATTTAACCTAAATCCCTAGGCAGTGCACGCCATGGGCTGCTCTGTTGCCATTTAAATATTTACACAGAACTATCAGCTGCTTGACCTGCTTCCTTCTACATTAAATGCGTCCTCCTTGCTAAATGCACGTGGCTTCTTCCATTTCTGGTGTGATTTGGGGGGCAGAATTATATTTTGCCCTAAATAATCCTCTGGTGATGAACTTTTCTCCCCTCCTGATCTATCAGCATTCCAAAAAGCGTTGCCTTTTCGGAGCGACAGCCCACGCTGCTCGCCTCTCCGCGCTGCCTTGCTTTAATAGTCCTTTGGGGAAGCCTGCATGGGAAGATGAAAATTGTAATATTCTGTATTTCTCAGCCTTCATTATATTTTAATGGGTTTTTTATAGCTTTCCCGATTGGTTTTGAGTTGGATTTTTAATGCGCTTCCCCTCTGTCATTTTTCACACCTGTCTGAAGGAACCAGCCACACCCTGCTCCGCCCTCGGTCGTTTTTCATGCGGCTCCTCAAACTGATTGACAGAGCTTTTTCAATTTGGGGTTGGTAAGGACTTGGCAGAGTTTGAGTTCGCATCTCCACAACAAACTCATAACAAACCTTCTCCCTCGCTAAGCAGAGCTCACCATACGTGGGGTTTTTTTCTTTTATATCTTCTATTATATCCTCACACCTTGACAAGAGGTGGTTATTTTTTCCCGGTGATGATGCACAGCTGCTCCGGAGGCAGGTTTGTTCCCACGGTCCGTTGCCTCCAACTCTTGAAAAACCCATCAGCATGGATGCTCACACAAGACCACGCATCTCCTCTTTATCACCCTTTGCGCCTGTCCTCAGCTCTGTACACGTGGGTTTATAAATCCTTCTGGACTTCTGTAGCTGTTCTTTGGGATTTTTGTTGCAGTTCATATAATTTTTCAAATAAAATTGGTTATGGTTTATGTTTCAAAACCCAACCAAAAACTCTCATCTATATAATTTGCAATCTGTTTCAAATTAATTTGATTAAAAAAAAAAAGCAAAACCAAAAAGGAAACAAACCCAGTGAGACTTCTATTTCAGGAGTCTCACCTTCTTGTGCTGCCCTGGCTCTCAGGCAAGGCTTTCCCGTCCGCTCCTCCATGGCTCTGGCCGAGTGGGCAGCTCTCCTTAACCTCACCAGGAACCACACACACCACCTCCGAGATGGACCTGCCTCTCCAGAGGCTATCAGTTGGTGTTTCTTTGGATGTGGACTCAACGTGGCTCTTCACGGCCATTTAAAACTCTTCCACAGAGAGTGTGAAGGTTTAAGGAAGACTCACCACCCATCACAGAAGTGCTTCCCACAGGCAGGGAGAAATGGTTTGGTTTTGGAGGAATAAAGGCTTCTGGGTCCTTATAAAAAGGTGCACCAAGGGCTGGCTTTGGACAACAAACTTTGCTGAACAGCATAACTCAGGATATGGAGAAAAAAAAATAATTTGCCAAGCACGAGGTTGTAACCAAGAGGGCTTGAGTTAACGATGGCTCTGAGAGGGGGCTCCTGTTTGCACTGAGTTTTCCATGGATGGTGAGGGGGGGTGAGAACTAATGGCAGTAAAACATTGACAGTCCATTAACGGCTCCACGGCACAACCCCGATGGTGTAAGAGGCACCCCCCCTTTACCCAGCGTTACTAACCTCACCTCTCCCGAGTTCTGTCTCTCCTTGCCCAGCTGGGGCTCCAGGGAGCTGCATCGCCCCACACAGGGGTCGGCCCCCTCCTCTTCCCTGGCCCCACGGGACATCGGCAGCGTCTTCTGCGCTTTTGGGGTTGACCCTGGGCGTTTGACCCAGGGGAGCACTGGGACACCCCAAGGCGTTGGCTCAGTAACGCTCACGGGAGCATTTTAGCACTCCAGCCCCAAGAGCACATTGGATTTCAAGTATTATTTTCTAGCTCGGCAGTGGGCTCCAGCCTGAAAATCCTAAGAAAATTGTTAAGGGCACACACCTATGTTCGTTACACAGCCATTAACTAAAAATAGCCACTTTGTAACTCAAAATCAGACCTTAGGAAAAAACAATAATACATACCTGTAATAAAAGTGCATCATGCTGCAACTCACCTACATCACGGTTGGAGGAAACGGTTATATTTTCTTAATTTTGCAGCAAATGTATGGTAGCCTCTGCCTAATGAATACTAATAGAGCTTTTAAAGCTCATTTACCAAATGCATACAATTAAAAGACAATGAGGAGCATTACTTACAGAGCACATTCAAGCATTACCAAAATATCCCATTCGTTTCTCGCAATAATTGCAAAATAAAACACATCAATTGCTCCGTATTTATAAATTCAAGGGCTATCTGGGTCTGCACGCGCTCTTCCTAATGTGTAATGAAGGTTATAAAAGGAACGAGCGTCTTAACGTAAAATACAAGGAAAACTCCTAAACTGCATGAAATTTGAGAAATAAGACTCCGTGAGTCAGTCATTTGCTGATGTTCTCTCCCACCACAGCACAGGGGCAATGATGCAAACAGGATGTGGGAGGATTTGCAGATATTTATGAGCAGGTGCTCTTCAGCTGGAGTCCCTTGTGAAATAATTGACACCTGGGGGCAGGGTCTGCCTGGGGGATTGTGGTGGGCAGTAGAGATGTTTCTGCAGAGCGTCTTCGGCTTTATACCACCTTCAGGGCCACATTTATCTTCTACTTTTTTCTTTTTTTCCTTTTTCGTGGCCCCAGGAAAAGTGGTGGCCGGGTTGCATCTGTGCCAGTGTCACTCTGGGTCAATCATTTTGCCAATTTTTTTTTTTTTGCTTTAGACCAAGAGCCAGCTTGAGCAGTTAGAGGAGTCTGGAGGACTTCAGAAATTGTAAAGGGACCCAGAGACATGTGCATGGCTGGGTTTGGGGATGTCCCGTGATGGACGGGGCGGGGGGGATAAATATGAGCATCACCATAAGGCTAAAAACTCCCCTTGTATTTAAACCACGGAGCTGAAACCCAGTTTTTGACCTGATTTCTCTGATTCCACAAATACATTGCTTTTAGGTTTCTGCTTTAGAAACCCAACTCGCCCGCCTAGCTCTGCACCGTATTTCCACTATTTGAGAAACCACCTCAGCTCAGCAGCCTCTCGAACTGCATGTATCACCCCAAAACCGCTGCCAGCCACAGCCAGGCTACGGTGACAGCATCCCTGTGAAACAGCTGGGTTTTTTGAGACCCACCAGCCCATCCATAATGGCTGCTCCTGGTGTGAAATGGCTTGATAAATCTTCAGAGCCAATGCATGCGGCCTTCAGGAAAAGGATTTAATAACCTGGTAATTTTGTTCTTCCAAGGGTCATTTATTAGCTCATTACAGAGATGCTTGCGTCTCACTCAGGAACCAAAGCGAACTTTCTTTGTGTGTGTGTGTGGTTACCATGCTGTTAAACTTTGTGAAAACCCACCAGCAATGGCTCGGCCCAGGTATGAACAATTGAGGAAACAAAAGAAGCGGCGTTTTCTTGTTCACCTCTGGACCTCAGGGGCTTGGCAGGTTCTTGCTGTAGCACGGCCTGCCTGGACATGGCTCTTGGACGTGGTTGTATCCCCTGCAGAGCCGGAGACTTGTGCCAGGCGATGAATGGTTTGGAGACCCACCAAAATCTCCTTCAACTCATTCTGAAATCTTAAAATGTGATTGACGTTGCTGGGACTGATCAGCAAGTCCTGAGTAAAAACGGAGAAAAGCTTTTGCTTTGCTCTCATGATATTTTTTATTTAAATTGAATGAATTCTTTTGCTTCAGTAGATTTTGAGGTGGGAGCACTGTTGGGAAACAAGAGAATGAAGTACTGCAAGTAGGGATGGCAGTGTGAAATGTTTCAGAACAATGCGTTCACAAAATTTGCCTGAATTCATGAGTGGCTTCTTGTCCCCCATATGTTATTTTTTAGCATATGCAGAACTTAGATTAGCCAGCAAACCTGCCCCGGGATGAGCGACAGAAAGCCGTTACACCTCACCATGGCCCTGGCACATCTTGTGCACGTCCCTGGTGAGGCGCGGAGCCGGGTCGTTCCCACGGCAACGTTGCCAGCGCTGGACCAGGGAAGGTATATGGCAGTTGTTAAGTGGTACTGACACTAATGATATAATTAGCTGTGTTAAAAGTCATGTCTGGTAGCATCTACTTTGTTTCCAGGGTGACTAAAACACCATAAATAATGATGTCCAGCAGTGTTTCCATAGAGCCGCTGTCACTGGCAGGAGCAGGGCAGAGAGTCCTTCATGGTCAACAGGCGGGAGATGGACACATCAAAATTTCTCATTCTGCCTCCCAAACCGGCAAAGCCAAGATCACCAAATCTTGCCCGGACAAAGGGAGCAGCTCCAGGCTGGGATCCTTCTTCCTTGGCTTTCCACAGATGGGTGGTGTGTAAATACATCAAGCGTTTGGTCACCAGGAACTCAGGAGTAGGAGCCCAAACCTCAGTTCTTGTCAAAATGAGGAAGAATGTGGTTTCAACCTACTTCAACCAAAGGTTTCTGGAGGAGAACCACCTCTTTGGCAGCTCACCGTACTGGCAGTGGAGCTCAGACATCTGAATCAATGGGTTTTGTCACCCCACCATGTGTTGCACACATCCCCTGGCCCTTGGGGACTGCTGACGTGGGGAAGTCCTTGTGGCTCCCCAGCTCCTCACACCTTTGCCATGCACTCACCCCTGGCTGTTTTCGATCTTCCCAGCTGTAGTTTTCATTTTAAATTGCAGGTTTGTTTCAGAAACACGGCATTTATCATGGATCTGATGTGCTGGTGGTCCTTGTCTGGGGGATGCCCATGCTTTAAACAAGCCAAGGTTTGGGAAGGAACCTGCCCACAGGCCACACGCGTGTGCTCATTCTGCCGTGTTTCCAAAAGGTTGTGTTTTAAAATTTCAATTATTTAGACTTTTTGCTGAAGCAGAGAGCTCGGTTGGGTTCAGCAGCTTCGCTACCTCCATTAATGCTGCCTACTTCGTTTTCAGGTTGATTAAACGCTCGTATTCCCCTCCTCATTTCAACAGCCAAGCAAACCAAGTCGCCTAAGGGGGGGAAGGCAGGGGACCGCCAGTGCTGCAGCAGCCAGGGTCAAGTTGTGGCCTTGGTGTTTGCACAAGGCCGAGCTGCTGGAGGGGTCATCAGCACGGGCTCTGACGACCAGCCCAGTGGAGGCTTCAGATGGGAAAGCAGGAGAAGAGAGGAGGAGAACACACATTTTTAAATAAAAAGTAATCTCAAAATCTTCCATTCATGTTAAATATGAAGCCGAAGGCCGTGTGCACAAGGCTGAGCCCAATCCAAACCCCATCAGTATCAAGGGGAGGATTTCTAAAGGCTTCCAGTGGCTTTAAAATTGGCTTTTACAGTGTCAAAGATGCAACTGTGACTGAAAAAACAACCCCAAAGCCTCTGTCTTTACTGTTCTCCTACTTGCTCCAGTCTTCTCGCCTGCTTTTTATTGAGCTCTACAACTCAACACTGTAAAGCTGCAGCTAACGAGCTGCAGAGAGCCTACACGCGCACAATTTCCAGCTCTCCCCCAGCTTTTCATTAGCTTTTGTACTATGACCTGTTCCCTTGGTATGACCTTACCCAGAAACTGGGAAAAAAACCCCACATTTTGGTTCAGCACAGCACATAAACCTGCCCCTGCCTGAGCCTCCATGGGCAGCCTCCGTGGAAGCCGTGTGAAGCGCATGCCTGGCTCCCACGTTGGACGTAAAGACCTCTTCTTGTTTCCTATAATAAGAGTTGGGAAATCCATTGACTGGATACATTATTTAATGAAAGAGCTAATCAATGCAATAAATTATTTAGAGTTCAGTATCAGACCAGCTGTGCTTGTCCCACACTATTAAATTTGCTGGCTGCGATGCTGCTTCTGGTGGTCATCTCTCTGCCCCGTGACTGAAAACGTGACGGAGTGTTTGGGCTGGAACTTACGGTTTAATCAACTTCTAAAGGAGCGTAACGAGTTGTTTGTACTTCAGTAGGAAAAGTTCACCGCTTTCTTCGGAGCTGATGGGGTACATAAACCGTTCAAAGCAGGTGGTGAACCCAGACTCTTGATGGGAAAATGTCATTACCTGGGAAGTGACGGGGATAAGCAGGCAATACAACAACAAAAAAAGAGAGATTTCAACATCCATTTTTTTATCCTTTAGGCAAAACTACGACCTGCAATTTCAGCCTGTTGCCTGGAAAATGTCAGGTGCTGATAAAGCGCTGGAGGAAGTAATCGTTGGCATAAACGGCGAGAGCACCACGGGGTTGCACCAACACCTTGAGCCGAGACTTGTTGTGCTTCCAACGCCGCCTCTCCTCCGTGGGGAAAACGGGCGGCAGAGCCGGCACCGGGCAGCTGCCGAGGATGCTGAGACGCTGTGTGTGTGTGCGGAGAAACACGGGAATATACGGGTAGCATCATGTTCCTGCCTATGCCGGAAAACAGAACGAGTGCGAAATAAATCCATGTCAACAACAGGATGGGAATATTTACAGGAAAGTGGAATACAGGATGGAGGACAACGGGCTCACGTTGCATCTCGGTGGGGTTTGCTGTGCTGTCTGTACCCAGATACACCCAGCATATAAGGAAAAATAATAAAAAATTACAATAACTTGAGTATATATAAGCACCCACTTGCCCAGAAACATCTATGCACGAGGTCTGGATCCAGTTCTCCAGAGGAGTTTTTTTAATTTTTATTTTGTAACGCATAGCTGAGCGAGCTGCCTTTGAGCGCATTTATTGCGGCATTGAATCGCTTTCCATGGTAACTAATTGTGATTTCAGAAACACAGGTTCTGCCACGGTACGGGATGAAATGGAGCTGAATGTGGAAGCAGCTGGTAAGAAGAAAATCACTTGCTGATGAAATAGTATTTAATGACAGAGACTGGTGGAGCAGAAAAAATGGGGGCGGCAGGGACCAGAAAACAAGACAGCCCTCCGTTACCACGTAACTCCTTAGCTTTTTAATTCCTCAGGAAAGCGTCTGGTGAATATTTAAGGAAAGGAAAATCCCCTTTGCGGGCTGCCTTTCCATTTCCCCACTTACCGTTTTATTAAGAGGCAAATTATTAAAAATCTGGTCAGAAAATTAAATTATGATTAAATGGTTATTGCTGGTTTAAAAAATGGGAAGGCTTGTACAAAAATGTATCCATTCCACTATGAAAAACAGGTGAAGGAGCGTATTTTGAGCAATGTTAAAAAAAAAAGAAAGATTTCTCCAGATTGTGGGTGACTTGCTGCCCTCCCGCACCTGGAGATCAAGGCGGCACCGGGTGTCCCCTGGAGCGCCGGGCGGTGCTGGCTACGCATGCGTGAAGCAAAGTGGTCAAACACTGAAGACCATTTTGCATCAATTTATGAGTGCCACTAAAGCAGAGAGGAGATCCCCAGATTCCCCGGCCCCACAGGTTGCCATTCCCCTTCCCATCCCTTTAATCTCGTCAGGCGTTTGACAGCGAAGGGGCTTTGGGGCGAAGGGGCTGGCAAGGGTGAGGGAGCCTCTCCGGCATCCTCGTGCTGCCGAGGCACACCAGTTCCAGCTCTTTTTCCTCCTCATTTCCATCAAAAGGCAGAATCTTTGCCATATGTGAACTGCAGCGAGTCTCGATCCTGCCCAGGCAACATCACGAGAGGCTAAAAAGCCATCAACATCCAAGTCAGGAATTTCCGAGCTCTCACACGGGGGTGAAGCCTACGGCGTGTTCCTTCCCCTCCTCTGTAAGGCACCAGAGGGTCCGTCGGATCTAACGGTGTGTTGACACCCCCAGGAAGAAGGAACAAGATTGCCTTGTCCTTTCTTAAAAAATACGATTGAATTAAAAAGCAGTAGTCCAAAACTCAGCCCACGAAACAAAAAAAAACCCAACTGACAAAAGAAAAGCCAAACCCAAAAAACTAGAAAATCCAAGTAAGCAATCAGAAATCTAACCGTGAGGAATGTGGCTATGTCACCCGACTGAAAACGCAGAGTTTGTAGGAGTTTCTGTGACCTTGGTCCAACGTCACTGGCATTGGCCGTGGTCACACTTGACAGAAATTCTACAGCCTGGATAAACACGGGTTTTGATTTATGGGGATGTGCATTCAGAGTAGGTAAAATGTGGTTTCAGGCATATGTAAAGTCAAATCATTTGTCAAGGTAAGCGTTAATTTTATTCACCCAGCAGACAGTCATGGTTTTATTATATAAATGTATATCTAGGCACTTAGAATGTGAATATTTGACACAAGCCTGTTGGACAACTAGCGTAGAGCCGTTCAAATGTATTAAAAATATTCAGATATTCAATCCAACCGTTCCGTAACCTTCAGCGCAGGTCTGACAGAGGCTCCCTGGTGCTTTATTGACCTAACGAACCGTAACGGACTCTTTAGCACTCTTGCAGTTGTAACACGCCGCTTTGGCTGCTGGAAGAAGTCTCCATGCTAGAATCGACGTCCAGGCAGAATAATGACGGTGTTACAAGCAAACCATTCATTAAACAAGAAAATAATTTTAATGATCGCTCCCCAGATACCCAAAGGCACTAGTCAACACTGTGGACTAATGACCTACAAATCTGTGTGATCAGTACACATTTTTAGCATTACAATATTTTTTCAACAGCTTCAGACGGCACATGAAGTGAAACACCACTTCCTTCACCCGCGCAGCTTTGCCCTGAACACCCTTCCGTTTGTTTAGTTTAACGGAAACACGCATCAAACAAAACGGAGCTGTAAGGACCACGCTGACCTGCCAAACCCTCTCCGCTCTCCTTTCTCCAGATATTTCTACAAATCACGTCGGATATACACCTGTCTAACTCCAAATTTACGTTGACGTAACTCCTCTAGCATCAGGCAAATCACACAGCTAGGAAATCAAAGTGACGCGGTGGTAGGTCAGATCCATAACGTCACAGATCTGCAGGCTGGGTGGAACACAACAGACGATAGAACAGCTCGACTGAGGACAATTTTACATTTCTTTTACCCATTGCAAACCCCTCGTAACGGCTCGAATATGAAGCTCACAAATGACAGTTGAAAGGAACTACCATAAAGTATACGCGTCAAATAGATCTTTTAACACAAAGTTCCAATGACATTTTTTAGGAAAGCACTTGAAACTTTAACACGTAGGTCCTGACAACATCAGATTACTCTAAGCCGTAAACTTTAAGAAGTTTTATGTGAGAAAATAAAAACAGCGTTACAATTTCCAGGTATTATAATTATTGAACAGATCGTAACAACAAGATATAATTATCATGTAAACATGAAGCTCAGGAGACCGGTACTGAGAAAGCTCTCGATTCTTTGTAGATTTACATCCGCACGCAGTAAAATCGGTGACAACTGGAGAAGAGGTTACGATATTCCGTCTCACATACCGGTATCGGTGTTTTGCAAGCCGCAGGCTACACAACATCAGCCCCTGTTCAGTACCAGTTTACAGAATCACTGCTACCTTAAAAACCTCTCCAGGTCAAACACTGCTGCCAGGTATCAATACGTTTGGAAGGAAACATTTAAATCCATGGGATTTTGTTAAGTGCCAGTGTACGTGGAGATACGTGGGATTTTATATATACTTATCTATAAACCTCACCTAGCCTTCAAGATGGAACTACCTCTAGGTAAGAAATACAAGACCTTTCTCGATAAATTTAAAGGGTTTATTTATACCTGAGACATTTTTGCATATTGACATCTTTGTACCTTTACCTGTAGGTACTCACGCAAGTCCTTTACTCTTTCCCGGGGTCTCACACAAAGCCCACCAGAGTTAGGTGGGTTCTTCCCGCTAACGCTGTGGACTTTGGTTGAGCCCTTCCTTATCTAACCTGGATGTATAAACAGAATTAAACCTCCACATTTAAATAAATGGTTGCTGCCAAAGCGGGCAGGCTGGTTTATACAAATCCAGAGCTAGTTCACCATTCCTGACACTTTTCACACAAAAAAAATAATTATAGACCTTTATACAGGGTGATACATGTTTCTACTTGTTGGCAAAAGAACCCACAACTTTCAAAAATATTTCACCAGGAAATGGATCATTTGCTATACATTTGAAAATGCTATACACGTTGAAAATGCTCCCTCTTGGCTGAGCTGTTCCCTGGTTCTTGAGAAGATCAACCCACTTCTCCACCCAGCGAGCAAGGAAAGCAGGCCTGGAGGAGCACGAGGTTGGTGTGGCTACATCACATTAAGGTCTCAGGTCAATGCCGACGGATTGAGATTTTCAAACAAATTTGGGGAGTTTAGGAGCCCAGTTCCTCCTGAACCTCAAGGCATTTGGATGCCTGACTCCACAGATCCATCGGGAAGCCCCAGCTGTGCCCAGTCCTCTTCAGCCCTGCAGATCACGCGCGCTGTGCCGAAGCACAAGCATTAGCAGGGGCATAGCCTACATCAGGCTCTTACAGAATTTCACAGTGCTCTTTAATTTGGCAAATACCAAACTAAACTGAAAGGTTCCCTTTGTAATCTAAACATTCCATTAAATATTCATTCCGTTTCGCTTCTGACCGGGGGAATTCCCTACAAGTGCTTACATGCAAATGTAGTGTTATCACATTTGATAACACAGCAATTAGAATTGCCAACTTTATTAAATACAGTTTAGTCCATGGAAAAATACCAGTGGAAGTGAAATAAAGTGTGCTTTTAGACGCAGAAATGGACATGAAAAATCAGCAAAAATAACAGCACTGTATTCACGAGAGACATCATGAAATGAACCAGCTTCCAAGTAGATTAGTAGGCCCTTCCTGTGCTGCAGAAACATTGGGTTTTGCACTATATTTTACAGAAAAGAGGTGACTCTCGAGATGATGGCCAGCAAAGTTGTCTGTTCTTCTGCACGGGCATGTAATGGGAAAAATGAAAGCTACATTTCACTGGCAACAGGACTTCATAGACCTTAGAAATTTTAGAAACGTTTGATTTAAAATAGCGGCGTGTAGCATATTTCTGTGTAAAATAAATCAAACACTCTTTCCCAAGCAGCAGAAATTTCTCAGGTCTGACACCTTTGTAAATGTAGTCAGCGTTTTTAAAGAGAGCGAGGAGGACACGCAGGAACGCACCAGTGGGGAACTGGTAGTGTGACACCGTGACGTGCTGAGCATCAGACGTAAGAAACTCTACCGCTTGCATTTCCAGTTGGCTGTTCCGATTTCACAACCGCACCCATTCTAAGTCTCCTTTTCGTTACTGTTCCTTGTATCGTATCCAGCGGCTAGACCGGAGTCTCGGTGAGAACCCTTTCGATCCGTCTCTCCCAAACCTGCTCGCACGGAGGCAAACGGTGCGAACCTCTGCCCTTCTGCGCTACGAACACTTGGCGACCCGTTGGCGGAGTATCAAGGGCAGGTGGTTCCCTTCTTGTCGTTCAGGAGCTCTCTAGCGTGGTTGCCAACAGCATCACGGCTTTCATGGAGCGACCGGCAGCGGGAGGCACTTATGTGACACGTTTAAAACTTCTCTTTGGTAAACACTCACACACAAACTTGGAACTAATGTTTTGCTTCCTGGTAACAAGAGAAATCTTCATTTGCTACTGGTGTATGCGTGCAGGTCTCTAAACACACACAGGGCATTGCCAGTATAAAACATTTTTTCAAATGCTACTGCCAAGGATTTGTTTTAATTCACCTAAAACCAGCGCAGTCCTGGGATTTTTTGGTTTTCCTCACTTTGTTTGTTATGCATTGGAGCATCTCTGATCAATAACAAATTAGCAATAGAAAGCAAGCCCTATGTGCTCAATTTGCACCCTCTTTCTCATCCTATTACCTTCTTTTTCAAGTCCAATTCAACCAGAACGGTTGTATCTTACAACCTTCACTATCTGTGAGGCAGATCCCGGGGTTCAACGCTGCACCACTTACGCAGCCAAATCCCTCACTCAGATCAGTGGGAATTTTGGATTTGTGAGTCTGCTCTTGGTAGGGACGTTTCCTGCTAACCGTCGTTAAACTCTGCTCTGCTGAGGAGAGGGCCCTCACGTCTCTAACGGGAGCTGAAGGGTCACCAGACCAGAGCCTGTCAAGCAGAGCTCAAACCACCAAGAGACAGCCCATCGATGCGTGTTTTCTAAAGGCGCTGCAAATAAACGTTGCTGGAACTGCATGGGTCTAACTGATGGACGATCTACCTCAACGCACCCAGAACACTGTCGTTTCTAAAATCAGGCATTTCTACTGAGAGGTATTTTATTGACTTATTTTTTCATTTACACTATTTAAGTTTTGCTTAAGAATTTTTTAGAACCCAGAACTTAGTGCATTTCATTTTATAAAATTAGAATAATTTATAGCCTTCTCTTTTCATCGAAAAAAAGTACAGCCCAAACACACGTAGGGGTATAAATACATCACGAACAACGACAGTCATTTCACTTATTTTACAATCTGCTTAACGGTGACTTAAGACAGTGACCAACCAAATAACTTTGGCAACTTGCACAAAAATACATCCTTGAATCAAAAGTGATAATAAAACTTGCTTTAATGAGGCTTTTAGTAAGGAGAGAACTGGAAAGAGAGAGGAGTTTAAGTGCCGAGGAGGTCGCCGTGTTCCTAAACCATGCCGCTTTGCATTGGTATGTGAAACGGGTACGGCTGGTAGAAGATAGGGGGTTGTCCGCAAGCAATGTAGTAATTGCTGAAGTTTCTGTCACTGATATACGGAGCAGGCTGATAATAGCACGTCACATTGGCTGCATTTGGGATGATATTTTGCTCTCCGAGTACTTTTAAAGCCAGAATTGTGATCATATTCAGAGTTTGTCTTCGTTCATGTCCCATGAGGCAGACGGTGCTCTTGTTCACAACTCCACGCAGAGTCATCAAGTAGTCATACTTGCTTTTCTCCTCCCCAATGAAGTGGTTGCGCAGATATGACTCAATTTTCCTTTGCTGCTCAGCAACATCTGGAAAATCAATGAAGAACCTGGAGCACATGTAACGTTCCAGAGATTTAATTTTAGCCTCGTCCGCTGGCTTGAAGTCACGAACCAGTAGATTGCTGTACTTCAGGAGGCCGCCTCCTCTGATTTCCTCTGGGTTCCTCGTGGAAATCAGTTTGTACTTCAAGTGGTCCATTGCTTCGTTGAAGTCTCCGTACATACTCTCGGCGATGACAGCGGGGTGAGAGTCTTCTGTCAGTTTGCAGTCTGTCGCTCGGTAAACGTTCAGTATGGAGTCCAGGATGATCTGGAAGGAGTCCACACTAAACTCAAACTGCCGTCTGAGGGAGCTGACGAACTTTAATTCTACATTCTTGCCGCTGTTGTTTGACAGCGAGATGAGACTCCAGCGATCGTGGTCGGTGGAGACTTTGACCATCTTCTGCACATAGGCATCCTTCATGGTCTGAGCAGTGATTTTTTCCTTATTAACACATTTTGGCAAGAAGTCTAACAGGCAATTAAGAACCGCTTCCTTAACAACCTGGAACTCGAGCTCACTTGGAAGTTCCACCCCAAAAATGATGTCTAGGTCCTTGTAACTGGTTCCGTTCTGCTTTACCAGGATGTGACTGGCTGTCGAACCATTCAGGCGGATATCTCTCACGTTGATTTGCTTTTCAACGAGCTGCTCCTTTACCAAGTGAATGATATCCTTCGGCTTTACATCCAGCGTCGGAAAATTTCCTCTCCCATGAATAGGTATGACCTCAGCTAAAACTTGATCCAGGATTTTAATCTGATCCCAGGTGAGACTACTGAATCTGTGGTCTAAATCCTCAGTCATTGTGATGTCGGCTGCCTAAACAGGGAGAAACAGAAATTAAGAGACAAATGTTAGAATTTGCTCAAATACAGGAGAGCCTGACATTTCACTAGGTTATAACAAACATACATCTTCCTTCCTCGGCGCAGCGGCAAAGCAGTTCATTTCAGAGAGACACAACCCCAGTTAACGGTCTGAGTCACCCACCGCACTTGTCACAGGCTTTTAATTGAATTTTAATGTACTTGGGTTGTAGTCCTGCTGAGAAACCACTGTGTGATTATATAATCCATGACTCAAAGTAAATGCAGTAAACCATATAGACTTCATTTAAAACTATTCAAAAGTTAATAACATGAAATATTCGGTGTTTATAACGAAACTCCAAATAAATTTCACTGTGAAGTGCTAAAATGAGTAAAATGAGCAAATTGGTTCTTTCTGTCCTGCCTAGAAACCTCCCTCTATCTTGAGTGACTTGCGTACTCAAAACTACTGAAAGTCCAGGGTGTTTTTTTTAAAAAGCAGGAATGACGGAACACGCTCACTGCTTATCTAGCCATATGCCTTGGATGTACTTTAGTCTCTGTGGATCACCTATACGCACGCACCCTTTAAGATCGCTTGTTAGGGTTTAAGAACTGGATGGCTGGTCATCATTAAGCTGTTTCCACTAAGCTTCTCAGGCAAAATCTTTTCCTTCTAACCCATGAGCCACGTTCCCACATGAACGTACCAATCTGCAAGTTATGGTTTGCACTAAGAAAACCTCTTCCAGTCCGCACCGACACCTGAAAACTTCTCAAGAAAGCCTGTGAAGAAGCACCTACAGAATACACGGGACAAAGCTCAGGCTCTGGGATTCCTCAGTTTAAAATTCTATCTGGTCTCCGTATCATAGTATTTAGCAACCAGGTAGACCTTAGCATGGATAATTTATTTACATTTTACAACGAGGGGAAAAAAAGGTGCAAAGCCCACAATATTGGTTTTAAAATTTTTCTCATTGATCATATGCAAACTTTACTTTAATTAAATTTTTGTAAAAAAAGGGCTAAAAACTCCCAGAATCCATGGCCACCATTTCACGCGGTGTCCCCTCTTGCCGCTTACACCTCCTCCGTTCTTTTGGGGCAGCTAATGCTCAGACGGTCGGAGAGCTTCATTGCTGAATCCAATCGTACCATTTTTCAATACTCTTTGATAAATGGCACGGTAACTCACAGGCAGGCACGGTGATTTGCCGATAACTTTCTGATTAACCCCAGTGCCTGGCTGCTGTGCCCCAGTGTGTTGAATCTGAAGGTCTATTCCCTGCTCTGGGTAGAGGTGATGGAGGAGAACATTTACAGATACAGCGGGACCTTTCCTCATGGCTCAAGAGAGTAAAAATTCTTTAGCCAGTACAGTTATTTTGGGTATTTCTTTACGTGGACATCCTCAGCCCACGGGAAGCTGCTGTTCAGTTTATAGAGGGAGGTACAGACACTGAAAACAACTTTAACCACTGAAAGGAATTTCTTTTTTCTGCACAAACATTATAATTTTTCTTTCTCCTTTAATGTTGCATGTGTTAGCTAAGGCTTGTTTCAAGAATACTTCTGCTCAATTCGTGCAAGCTTAGTCTGGAGTGAATTCAGGGAAACTGAAAATAATTTTAAAATAATTGCAATAAAGTATTTGTTCCACAGCAAGGGGGTTTAGATCATTGCTGCAGAAACACCACCTGGCCACCTAGAAAGAATGTAAAAATAAACCTCACTGTATTCCTTAACAAGCAAGATGGGAAGTATAACGTGACATTGAACTTTGCAATCTGTTTTCCACAGAAAAACTAAGAAATCTCTGCTGGCTGTTTCTCCAGACAAAGCTGTGTCTCCAGCCAGGCTGATGCAAAGCTGGTGCTGGGAGGGGCTGCAGGAAGGTGCCTGGAGATGTGAACCTCAGGTGGTGCTCAGGTGTGATGTGAAGGGCTCGGGGGGTCACCAGCGGGTGACAGAAGTGACTTGCAGGTGTCTGCCAGCACTGCAAGCGTTCTGCAGCACTGAGAAACGTTCCTGCAGACAGCTGGCTAAAGCGTATTTTTTTCAGCTAAAGCTCCAGAACAAAAATAAAGTCAAACCATACTGAGTAATAACACTACCGCAAAGTCTGCACTGTTGTTTCCGAATCAGGAGTGACTACATATGTACGCTGTCATCTATCTTCTCTCCCTCGCCTCCAGACTCCACATCCTGTGTTTCGGTAGTTTTGAGAAGCTTGTGAACTGACAGCCGGCTCGGGAATACTACGGAGCTGTTTTTCACGTACTTCTCCTGGAGTTCCAGCTCCAAAGCAAGCTCATCAAGAGCACGTGTAATCTGAAGCACCCTTCTGGCCCCATCCCAAAGAATGGAACTAACCACGTGTTTGAAGTTAAACGCGCGCTTTCGAAGTTGGCTGGAGCAGGACCAAGGCTGGGAGTTTAATTGCCACCGAACTGACGGTGTGAAGGTCTTGGATCCAGCCCTACAGCTGCGGCACAGCACGTTGTTCCTGGCGTTGTTTACGTAGTGCGTAACTCCATACACAACACATGGAAATATATATGGATTTGTATACACTCTCCTGCAGGCGTTTAGAAGCCAGGACATTTGAACTGAAAGAGAGAGCAACCACCAGCCGTAGCACTGCCCACTTCCGACGCCGAGGACTTTACCATCAGCTAGTTTGTTACGATGATAAACAGCTGCCGTGTTTGGCACCTGTGCTACTGAACATCGGATTATGGTGGACCAGCTCTGAGGATCTGCCGGCAAACGCGGAGTTATCAGAATTGTTGTTCAAGCAGTAGGTTTTGTTACGCAATTTGTCTGATATTGCAAAACTCTGAGAGAGCTTTTCAAGGTTAATGCTGTGATCTTAGAGAAGGTCGAAATTCAACCCCCCTATTCAGCAGAGGGACCCTCTTCAAACATTTTTTGAAAGTCAGAAGATGGAAGTATCCCTAAATAAGCTTAGAAATCCTCCTTTTATTGCTACATGTTTTCAGTTATTTTAGATTTTATTGCAATACACTAAGATTTTAAAATGACAGGGAAAGGTAATGTCATTAAATATTTCTTTTGTGTTGAAGAGTCGTACTTCAAAATGTCATTTCTCTAAAGTGATTCCTGGAGAATCCAGTGATGCTTTGTGAGTTCAGAGCCTCAACATTAACATCTGAGAAATGTCTTGTGATAAATACTAGGAATTTTGTGCTGAAATAATGCCTTCAGCTTTGTCAAGTAAGGCAAATGTCCTAGGAAAAACAGGAATTAAGCTGTCAATAACATAATCAATTTACAAATAGACCTAAATAAACTTTTAAATTATTATTATTTACTAATTTGCAACTAGTACATAACATTGCACTTTCCTAGAAAGACTTTCTCTTGTGCTTTTCCTTCATCCTGTCTGACACGAAGAACAATTTCCAGGCAATTTTACAGTCATTAGGAACCCTACCTCTTAAAGCAGTGGCAAATTTATTTACCGAGGTGCTCAGGCTAACGTCAGGCGTTATTATTAACGCAAGTAAGGCTCAGTTACAATAAATCAGCAGCAGAATTGAGGCTGTAATTAGCCAAAATATGGTGTAAAACAAGAGACAGCAAGGGGTGGAGGGAAGGCAACTCACTGCACGTGACCATGGCAGCCAGAGGAAGCTGAGCATGGGTGAGTGCTGGGGTTGGGTCGGTTAATGGCTGGAAAATCACTTCATTCCTTGGAAACTGGTGATGTTTGCAGTGGAGGATGATCCCTGGAGGAAGATGTGCTGCACTGCCCCTTGGCCAGCAGCAGCCCTGTATGGTTCAGGGTAACCACAGAGGTGACACCAAGAGCTCACTCTTGCCACACGCTCAGTCCCAGCCGTCCCTAGATCTGTCCTGCTGCGCCCTGCCAGAGAATTCCGCTTCTGTAACTTCTTCCACATGAACTCCTAAAAGCATTCCACGTGTTTGTGTTCAGTGTTTTCCTATCCTAAAATCCGTACACGGACAAATGGAAGGCTGGATAAACACAGTACCGTGGCAGTGAGAGGAACAAAGAGCCTTTGAAATTCCATCCTGAAAAGAGGGGTTTTTCCTCACTTCATCAGTACTTGTAACTTATTGAAACTCTCTCCCAGTGATTTTTCTTCATTTTTATGGGATTTAAAATGTTGCTATAAACTGCAATAGACCCTGAATCCTGCCTGATTTAAGATCTCTGCCAGATAAAGCAATGAGGAAAAATAGTTTTCAGGGTTTTTTCTTTTATGTGTACTGGCCAGAGAAGCACAGAATAAGATGGATCAGACCCAGTCAAGTTTTGTGATGGATTAGCCTTACTATAAGGTTAGAAAAATATTTCTCTGATTCAAGTTCCAACTTGTCCTTGAGTGGTCACCTTCAGCTGATGAAGTGGTTGCAATGTGGAAAAATGTTTAGTTACTGTGGGAGCATTACAGATAGTTTTGCTAATTTTTATTATTTATTTCTATATTGAAATTAGGAGCTGTGATTTTCCTCAGCAGGGTTTGGACCAAAAAAACTATGAGTTTGGGTTTACGATGATGCTAAAAGATTTAGTTAACCACCTCTTAGAACTCTCAGCTTCATCCAAAAAATAAAAGCAGATCTGGCTTTACATCTGAACGAAGGAAATCTGCCACGCTAATGGTACCTTTCATGTTCCACACAACTGTCACAGAAGCAGGTACTTACAGTCTAGAGGACAGTCTCATCAAATTCAGCTCATATTTCACCAATAAACTGTTTAAGATTCTCTTTTTATATACTCTGTGATGTTGCTTTAGAGTATTTTCAAAAGGTTTTGCACTGTGCTGGCATTCTCAAGCAGAACACATCTGAAATAGTTTTTGCGCAGCTGCGTTAGCTCCGTTACCTTCCCCTTGCTTTTATCTGCTCCCCTGTTTGTCTGTTCTACAACAATTAGACGAAATATTTTAATGCTCCAATTGTCTTCACTTTGTTTGCGCTTGAAATCAGCTGCAAAGGGACCCTTTAGGGATCAAGCAAAATGTCTTGTCAGCCGCCGTAGCAGCCTTGCAGAGACGCTCAGAGTAACTACTGCCGTCCTCCCCTTCGATCTCTGCGTCGGTTTTGCTGCATACACATTAAATGCATCACTAATGATTTCCATGACGCCCTGCTAAAACTTTATTTTAATTCAAAGATACATTGCTCTGTCAAGCTGGACATTTTAAGGTATTTTGCACGCTCGCTGACTTAAGGACTGCAGCCGGCATTAGCTCTGACGGCAAGAACGTCAAGTGTGGTCCCGGTCATAATTTAAATGTGCATGAGAGAAGCAGAAGCAGTAAAGCATCTGGGGCATCCTAAATGGGGACATATTTAAACTGGTTTGATAGTGTTTTTCATGAGGTTTTCCTTCCATTAATGTCAATGTGCGCAGTGAAGATACTGTTTATTTATCCTGTTATCGTGAGATAACGCATGAGCTGCCGTAAGTTTTCGGTACAGCTACCATCTACTTACCCTGAAATAACAAATAATAACTCAGGGCCATCTGCTCTTCTCCTGTGAGATAAGGTTGCGTGGTGTGCAAAACACGCTTAAGCAGAAAGCAATTTGCTTGGACTGCGCCACAGAATATCACCTTCCAGAGCAGAACAAGTAAGCAGAAAAGAAGGAGAGACTTTATCAACAGAAATGTCTCCTACCTTTTCTCCAACCCAACACAAGGAACAAGGAAAAGCAACGGATTCATGAACCGACCCGCACCGCCCCTTCTCCCAAATGAAAATTATTTGCAGAGCAAATGACACAAGGGCAGCCGTACTCTCCTACAGCACAAAGCTGGGAAAAGGAACCGAGTAGCCTACACCTCTCCTGAAACCTAAGAAGATACCGGCTTGATGAGCTGGGAGTTCTCAGGAGGGACAAAATAACTAAGGAGTTGAATTTGGGCAACCAGGACTAATCTGTGTTAGTTCATCCTGGAGATTTGGGGTTTTTTGGATGTTGAATTTTTCCATCATGACTCACGGTACGCTCGTTCTTAGCTGCATGTGGATCCCCTCGCAGGACAACGTGTTCAAGGCCAGATATATGACACCTTTTATCAGTTCCCACAGCACAGGAGGTTCCTTCTTGCACAGCCTCCAGGTTCAAACAAACCAAGCATGGTATGAGGCACAGCCAGTCTTCTCATTTCCACTAAAACACTTTCATAACTTTAAAAAAAACAGCTGTGAGATGCAATATTTGGTCTATTTGGGGCTGTGGTCATCACTGAGAAGTTATTGCTTGTACTACTGAATGCATGCTACGGACTAACTCCTGAATTCCCAGAGAGAATGCAAAATCCCACAGACTCACCGCGGCAGGACGATTGGCGACCGTGTATTTCAGCGGAGTTAGCAGGATGACTCACTGGCTCCTTTGGTAAAAATATGCCATCTTGTCACCGACAAAAACATGAACCTCCCAGGGAAAGCTGCAGGAAAAAAAACCCCAACAAACAATAACAGTCATTTTGAGAGAAATGTTAACACCCAGTCACAATAAATCATGCATTAGGACTTGGCAGTCCTGCAGTCACAACAATAGCCTTTTAAGTCAGAAATGATTAGGTAAAAGCAGTGGAGAGGCACAGAAGTTCTTATAAACTCTCTGGGATCCAGGTCATACTCAACCTTCTGCAAAGATGTTCGCAAACTTGCTATTTTCTCTACGGGATTTTGAATAAGAATTTCATGTTATTAATAGAGATGCAAATTAGCAGGGACATAGTGGAATCAAACAAAAAACCCAGAATTAATAATGCGCAGCAAAATTAAATATTATGAATTGTGTAGTGGCTTCGTATTCTTTCTAAAAGCACGTGCAGATGTCAGGAAGGTCTCGTTTCCTGGCAGAGGAGGTTGTTGGTTCATTTACAGTAAGCCCAGGATTCAGCCTGGTGCTGGAATTTCCAGGCACTCAACAGCCCATTGACCGGCTACGCAGGAATTACAATTATTTTTGTAAATATCTGTACGCTATCATAAAGGTGCTTTTTAATATTTGTTTCTCATGTCAAAGACGTGCTGACAGCTAGGTAGACTTTTTTAGGCTTTCTATCGAAGACCTCCACTCCAGCACCCCATCTGACAAATTTCACACCGCCTACGCAAGGTTCCTAACCGTCCCGGGTAGCGCCCTGTCCACTGTGCGATCTGATAGACACAGGAATTCACTCCTTGCTGCCGAGCTGTGTTCCACAATCCCCATTTTTATGCTGAAAGTATAGGAGGTGAGGATAACTTTGCAAGAATGACTTGAGCGTAAATACATGTCTAAGCTGCAGGAAAAGCTGAAACAATAGCCCAAGAGGTACGGACTGTACTATTCCTTTTACGAAGAATATTATGGATTTTTCCTCCACGCTACAGCAGAGAGATTTTTATCACTGAATACACTGTTTTACTGCAGCCAGAAGCCCAGTACTTGCTTTCCTCACCCTACGAGGACCTGTCTGCTGTGCCAAGACGTGTCTGCAGCTTTGATTTGCTTTCCAGCTCATGATGGGCTACTAGCTGAAGGAAGGCAGGTTCCCTGACTTGCTCCCCAAATCCATCCAGTGCTGGTTGACGTCTGCAGCTGGGAATCAAGGGTTAAGTCTGGCAAGGGCTGAGCTCTGAAAGTGAGAAGCCAGTTATGTCTTCAGCGGCAAGGAAAAGAGGCTCTGGGTTGCTTAAAGAGTCTCAGCATGCGGAGTATGGCTTCCTGGAGGAAAAGCCAGACAAATATATAATCAGTTACTCAAAAAAAAAAACCTCAAACCATCATTTAGTCTTTTTAACAATGAACTATTGTTATTTCTTTCTGTGTGAGGGTGGAAGGCTTAATGGATATACGATCTCCATTAATGGATATATCACCATGATAGAATAGATTAAACACTAGAGCAGAATTAATGGCTTCCCCTTAGGGGAAGGAGAGAGAGACCTCCACATTTTTTAGTAGAAGAACACCCATTATGATGTGGTATGTTCATGAAAGCAGCAGCTGAGAGTGATGAAGTGCTTTGGCTGGTGGGACATCATTCTCAATGGCTGCCTTTTATTGGCTCTGTCATTACAAGAAGCGGTGCATCGTTTTGTTATTCTGTACTTGTGGCTTCCAGGATAAATAAAAACAAAAATAAAAATGGCTACGACAACGATTACCTTGTATCTCAAACACAATATTTTCCTATTCTTGAATTCCAAACGTGAATTGTGACAATATGCACCAACAGACTCATTGCAAATTCTTCCACCCTGGTGTCTCCGTGCATAACGAGGAGAAGTCTATAATGAGAGCCAGGGCCTAGGAGACAACGCCTGGCTCTGCACCTTGGGTTTCCCACTCCGACACGCCGAGCCACGCACGCCGCTTGGGAGCACGTTCCCAGGCGGTCCCTGCTGCTGGGCGCCCCCTCTCCCAGGTCCCACCCTGAGCCATACTGACCCTCAAAGCCCCGGTGCCTGCGTCTCCCACAGGCTTCAGTGAGTCCCAGGGCATTTCAAGGTGGTTCCCTCCAGCTGGCAAGAAGGAGAGCCAGGGACCGTCTCCAGAGGTGCTTGCCTCCCCCTTTCTGCCCGCCAGCTTCCAGGAGCAGCGCTTGATTGCCCTGCTGAGCTCCTCAGACTAACACCAACATCTATTTACTCGCTCGAGATGCCAGTGACTCAATCCGAAGCTCACTTATCAAAAACTCTCATTATTATGACTAAACTGCAGCAAAAGCAGGCAAGGTAAAGAATGAAACAATCCTCCTTCTCCATCTATTAACCATCTTCATAATTATCTCTTCTCTTCAAATGCCAGAGGAAGAGGGATGAGCCACCCAGCGTGCCGTTACAGCCTAATTCTGGGCTGTTCACGGGGGATAGAGGGTGTTACAAAGTCAAGCCTCTCCAGAGGCTTCCTCCCCTCATCCACACCAAGGGAGACCTGGCAAGTCACAGAAGTGGCAGAATGTCCCTGAGAATCTGTCTTGCGGGACCGTCTTGGTCATGAAGGCATTAAGACACCGTTGGGTTTGCAGTCATGTCTGCTTTGGGGGGTTCCAACATGACACACACAGTAAATTTAGTGGATTTCTCTTTTTTTTTTACTGATTTTTTCACTGATTCAATCGATGCAATGCTTTTTTTTTTTTTTTCCTTCTGAATCAGTACTGAACCATTAAAGTATGAGGGTGGATTTTGATGGTACGTGCAGCCGTACAACGGCTTTGGAGAGTTTTCCTTAGCGTGAGCCGGGAAGCTGAAGACAAACGCACTCGTGTTCCCCAAAGCCCTCTCCGCATCACTCCTGCTCTGCGTATTTTCTAAAAGCATTGGCTATTAAGCAATCACCCTGTTTCACTCCAGCAGCGTTTCCGTTTTGGAGCAGAAGACATGAACTCCGGGCACAGGCTCCAGGTTGATTTGTTAAGCGGTCTAGGATCCTCCTTCTAATGTCAACATGGAATTCATCTATTGATGGATTCTGCATCGGTGAGAGCTGGGATTCCCCTGGATAACAGCTTTTTTTTCTAGAGCTCTGTGATAAATTTAAACACTGTGTAACTCCACTCAGACGACATCAGGAAAAAGGATTACGGCTGCAGCAGCAGGCCCAGGGTGCTGCTCCTCTTTCGTGAAGGCGGCGTGAAATGTCTCTGTTGACATTACTACTCAAATGCGGCGGGAAGATAAAGCGATGATAAACCAACGAAAAAGGCTAAGGCCCTGCAGCAAAGCTGTGACTTTTCCATCACTATCAATAATGCATAATGACCATCATGCGGATGATGACACCGATTTCTGAGGAAGACTGAGTCAAGCTTTCTATCACCACATGTGAAAAAACATTCACCCTGACACTGGATGTCAAGAACACAGGACCTGCTAGATAAGCAAAGATCCAGCAGAAAGGGTAATGGAGAAGAAAATCAGCTGATGTTGACATAAATTGACATCTGCTGTACCAGTTTGTCGAGTTTTATGGAGGAAAACCATTCTTCTGTTAATGCTTACTGCAAGAAACAGTTTATAGAGCCACAAAAATATCTTGGCTAGAAAAAAACCCAAAATGATGGTTTATCTGTGAGCAATTCTGCAACATGAAGAAGCCACCTTCAATACGACGTTCCAGTTTTACAGCTATCTATGTTCTCCCTTCACGTACCGCGCTCTAACTCTGCGTGGCAGCGGACGATAAGTACGCTGCCGATTCCCTGCGGTATCTGTACTGATGCTCTGAATAATTACTTTTGCATGAAGATTGTGGTGGCAAAGGGGAAAAGTCAGACTGTAAATTATAAAAGATTTCTTTTTTTTTTTCCCTTAGGTTTGAATCTCAATGGCACAAGTTCAGTTCTCACGCCAGAAATCGCTCGGGTGTAAAACGAGAGCAGATCTGGCCCGGCATGCGCACGGCTGGGCGTCTGACTTCAGAGGTAACTGCGCAGTCCCACGGAAGCACCCCTCACTCCATGTTACCTGTAGTTTGATGGTGACATTTGAATTGGAGGTTGCCTACAAGTCTTGTAACTGCTCCTTGGGCTTCATCCTGTGCCATTAAAACTGGTGATGACCCACCAAGGGCTGCTCAACACCAACGAAAGAGGCAAAGCAGAGCACAAGCTACCGGAATTTTCACCCCTTGCTACGGCCAAGCGCTGACGGCACAGCCCAAACCCGTCCCGGAGGTGAGGAGCCCTGATTCACACCCGGGACCCCAGAGCCACAGCTGAGGATGGAGTCTGATCACCAGAGCCACGAACGAGCAAAGCCATGAAACCAATCTGGATTAGGAGCATTTTGAAAATACAAGTAGAATTTCATTCCTTCAAGCAGTGTTACTAAGGAATGAATTTCCACTGCCAGCCTAAAAGCTGCTTAATTTACTCTCCAAAATAATCTCAATGTGACTTCAATGTGATCTTTCAAGGAACTTGCTCCGCTTCTCTCTCCCTGATTTATAGCAGGTTCACAAATTATCGGAGCCGACTGCGTCAGCAGCTACTTCTGAACTCGAGCGGGAGCTGTTGACACGCTCTCCAGGGCAGGAATTCAAGTTCAGGCCTTTGCTCGCAAGGGTCGATGTTAGACGTCTCTCTTTCCGGCAGCCGAACCGTTTCAGAGCACAGAGTCCTCACTACAGCGCTGTATGTCTGCTGCCTAATGAGGCAACAGAACTACATTTACTGTGAAGTTATGTCTCTAACGCACAGCTGAGCAGGGACGGTGTGCAAGCAGCACTACCACGAGGTCAAAGGGCTGCAGCAACTGCCAATTAAAGGAATTATTCCTGTTCTCTTTAAACTCAGCTGTGGGAATGCAAGAAGGCTGAGGTATACAGGAGTGGAAGGTATAATCCAGGCTCTGCTGCTCTCCCCTCCACAGATCACGCTCTTGCTCCCTGCTCCTGGATGCTGCGGCCACAGCACGAAAGGGGACGAAAGGGCAAGGCAATCATTTTGACTTTCATGAATGGGACATTCACAACCGACTCTGTAGTTTAAGGAGAACACAAAAGCATGAAGTACAGGGGAGTCCCTGCTCTCAATTCACATTTTTTGTTATTCATTTCTCAGCCTTTCACAGTGATCCACATCATTATTCATACCTACCTTGTCGCTTCTTATGGGAGCCATGAACAAACTCTTGCTGCTAACGCAGCACGCAGAAGACAAACTCTAAACCCGTGTAGCTGACCATGCTCTTTTTGACAGAACCATAAATAGAGCTAAAGATTTGCAGGGGCTTAACAGACGTGCCAAAGAGACGGGCTTGGGGACGGGAGAGGGCAGCGAGCCGAGTGATTTCCTGCCGGGGAAGGCAGAGCGCCGGCCCCGCGCTGCTGGCAACCAGCTTCGCTTTGCACGCAGGCGCACGTATTTGAAAAGCACTTCCAAAGAGTTCGGGGCAGAGAATCCCAGCTTGCTGGCCGCCGTCTCCGGGCTCTGACCTCCCCGGGGAGCGCGGACGGCCCTTTCCGAGCACCCAGGAGAGGCCTGGGATACCAGACCTAGACGAGGTGACAGAGCTTCCAGCATCTAATCCGACAGCCAGCAGTGAGTACCACGTTTCTACTGCTTCTACCAGCGGTTTGGGGAGGCAGGGCTTGCCCAAAATTCAGTCCGTTTCGGGGATTCATGCAAACGAACACCCGTAGTAAGGCAGAGCTCGCGTGCAATCAGAACACCCCCCCCCAGCACTGCCACTTGCGAACCTGCTCTTTTTATGAGTTGATGAAGTTTTTTTTTTTTAACGGAAAACGCCTTATGGAGAGCCAAAGCCCCAGACAATCCCTCCAGGTTTCCCAAAGTTTTCCAACTACGACCAACTAAAGACCCGTAAAGCACCCGTTCCGCACCGCGCTCTCCTCCCAGCGCAGAGGCACCGGGGCCCGGCCCAGCTCCCGCAACGCCTCCCTCCGCACCCCGCTCCCCTCCCCGGGAACCGCCGAGGGGGTCACGGGCCAGGCCGCGCCG
>JAAGAY010144593.1:21111-41532 GCA_011801015.1 Ardeotis arabs | reverse complement strand
ATTTCCACCCCGTCCCGCACCCCCAGGCCGCCCCCAGCCCACCTCCGCCCCTGCCCCGCACCCTCGGCCGTTGGCCGCGGGCGGTGAGGCTCCGTTCGGGCGAGGAAGGCCCGAGGCGCAGACGTTGCACCCACCGGACCGTGGCGTTTAACGGATTCCCGTGTTTGTCTCTGAATCGAATTTCCCATCGGCTTTTCCCTACCGGGACCGAGCAGGGCGCAGACCCCCGAGGCGGGGAGGTGACGGCCACCGGCCCTCGCCTTTCGCCACCCGCAAACGCCGCCGCCCGTCTCCCTTCCCACCAGCGACGCGCCGGGACGGCCGCCCGGGGAAGCGGGGTCCCGTTCACCTGGCGGCAGAGGCTCTCATCCTCCAGCGACCCATTTCTTGGCTCACCAACCCCCAAAAATGTCAGAACACAACTTTTTTTGGGTTTCAGGACCCTTCCTGCATGAATTCCTGTGGGTTTGGCCTCGTTATTTGCATTACGGGAGCGCTAGGAAGGCTCAGGCGAGGTCAGACCCTCGCCTGGTTGTACCCTGGTGACAGATAAATACCATGTGCGCAACGCGCAACGAGAGGGCGTAAAGTTCCCAGGGGAATCTCCGCAGGGAAATCGGAGGGATGCAAAATAGAAGGATTAAGGTGACTCGGGTAAACTCCTGCGAGACATCAGTGACGCGAGCCCCAGCACCCACGGTTTGGTGGCTCCAGCCCCCCGGGACGTGCCTTACCCGCAGCGGAGAGGCGCTCGGCCGCCGCGCGGCCCTCAGCCGTCGGAGCGGGATCGCCCTCCGCCACAGCTCTGCTAGGAGACGGGCCCGCCGTACGCATTCCGCGTTCTCCTCTATGTGCAATACGTGATGTCACTGACTCCGCTCTGGTTTTAACCGGCAGATTTAGAAAACCAGGCTTTCCAGCTGTGGGCTTCTAAAACTTACTATATTTGATCAATTATTTAACGGTCCGGATGGACTAAAACCCCGCAAGGGATGCGGTTACGGCATCTGTGCCTTTTTTGGTCACTTCCATTCCACCGTAGCACGAAGTACCTTACAGTCGCTGTTGTACGGGGTCTAAGTTTGCTTTTTGCCACTACCCAGAACCAAAATGAGAGATCATTTACTGTTCTGAGAAACGACGCTGAATGGGTAAAGCCGTGATTATTTTTTTTAAAAGCGTAGATTTCGTGCTACGGTGACTCACAACAACGAGCACACCTTGGCAAGGAAAGGTTATGGAAGTATTTTAAGCTGCATTTTATCACAGGCAAATGTACATAATAACCTTAAATAGCCCTGCCTGTACTTCAGCCTACAGCACCCGGATACTTCCAGGCTGGCTCTTGGCTATCACGCCAAAGCAAGATTTTAAACTTTTATCTCAAAAGAATCCACAGCAATGAAATACAACCCTCGTTAAACGTAAAAATCCCCAAAGCAGCTGTTATTCTTTAGAGCCCTTAAGAACGTCGTCAGTGTCTCTTTCCTCTTGAGAACAGTTTTACGACTCCAGTGAGTGAGGAACTGCAGCAATTCCAGAGCGCTTCATAATTAAGGAATCCCGCTCATGAGCTGACTTTGGTTTATGCCACAGACACCAAGTTAGTTTATACTGGTTTATATTCCTCGTTGTCAAAAGTATTTCTATTTGAAGGAGTTACTATCATCACATTATTTTATTATTTATTATTTATCATTTACTATATTAGTTTGTATTCCTAGTTGTCAAACTAGACAAAAAAAAAAAAGATGACAAGACTTTTGTAGCTTGCAAACCCTCCTAAACACCAAACACGAACCCGTTCTCAGCCACAGTAATTCTATTTCCCAGTTGCCTGGTTCCGGGCCACCGCAGCGGAGCCGGGGGCCAGTGGCCCTGCACAGGCAGCAGGTTGCCTGAGAAAGGAAAAAGGAACGGGAGGGGAGCGTCCACGCTCAGCCTCTGCCGGGACGAAGCCCACAGCTCTGCCCAAGCACTGTATCTAGCTGTTGAGTGATTAATTGGGCAAATCAATTAGTTAATGGTTCTAGCGCACTTTGAAAACTGGGAATCACTAAGTAAGAGCTACGTATCTCTTTTTTTTTCACCCTGTGTCGCTAGGTAATTGCCAGCAGCACGGCGCTGGCGCCTAAGGGAACAGCGTTTAATACCCAGCAGAAGGCTTGACGGCTGATAAACCCCATTTAGTGTCAGGCAGGGAGAGCTGGATTTTCTTGGAATTGTGCCTTTCTCTCTTTGCGCATTTTTGGGGAGGCGGATGTAACTCCGGGCCATCGTGATGTCAGCGGGCTGTGGGAACAGCCCCGCGCAGGCCAGGGACGCCGTCGCGGGGCTGGCAGCAATATATTTTTCAACAAGTGGAAAAGCAGCGGGAGGCTGAACAAAGGAGAAGGACGGCTGCCTGATGACATCCTGGGGCCACTGAGGCCGCCGGGACTTTCGCTGCTGAGTTCAGTACAGCCCGGATTTCACCTGGAGCACTTTGTTTGTTTTGGAAATGAGGATTTTAAAGGTAACCTCTGAGGGCAGGTCTCCTCTGCCCATGCCATGTACAAGAAATGCTCGCTGAAGCCTGGACTCGCGCTGCCTCCTCGTACTTTGGCCCTAATTCAAGAAAGCACTTAACGTATACATAAATATGTTTCTCGTCAGCAAAGCTTTTGAACAAACACCTAGTTTAAGGGTTGGCTTATCTCTAATTCATTGGTTAAGAAGTAAGGTATTACTCAAGAGGAGTAAAAAGCAGGATAATCTGGCTGTAAATCCTTATCATTTATATCACTTATAACCAGAGCTTAGTCATCTTTTGACCAGTGACGCACAGCGCTGATTTCTTGCTGAATAAAATTTCAGAAGCAGAGCCAATTGTTCACAGAGGCTTGGAACTGTGCCCTTTATCGGGTTTTATGAATGCGAAGCTCAAGGTCCGTAGCATGCAGTGGGTACCTTAGTGCAAGGTCATGTTTTGCTAGAATAACAGCACCTAAATCCTCACCTGGGACGATGGAGTCCAGCTCTACTTTCAGATTTTATCAGATTTCACAGGGATTTTGATGTGCAGAACAAGTTCAAACTGTGACGGCAACACAGGCAGTCGCAAAATGCTGAAGATTACTGAGCTTGAAATTGTAAAGGTCAGATCCTGATCTACACTTCCCCAGTTCTCAAGTGTGTTTAGATCTGAGATATCCTGCAAATTTAGCTCCCCGCTCTGCAGTTCAGCAGGGTGGAAGAAAATCATCCTTACCTTTGGAAAATTCCATCACAGGATGTGTTTTCCTTCCAAAACTCCAGAATTTCATGTCAGGAATGATGCATATTCTGTCTCAAAGCAAAAATCTGAGAAAAAATAAATCCCCATGGCCTTAATTTTAAGTGTATGCTTCTGAGACAACATGGAAGGGGAAACTGCACTTCCCAAGTGCATTCACTTTTGCACGGACACGCACCAAAAGAGAAACACAACCGTATGAAATTTTCCTGTCCAGCCGGCCAGGGTGAAGCCAGCAGATTGCACACACGACTCTCAGAGCGCTGTAAGCTCTTCCTCTCATCACCGAGCTCCTTGGATTGAGTGCTCGGCTAGATTTCGGGAGGAATTTACACGGTCTCTGCTTGGTTTTTTTCAATTTAGTAGCCATAGCGGGAAAATCATACCTTACGGAGAATTACTTGATGTGCAGATTTCTCCTCAAGGATGTGGAATGAGAGAAGTCCACTGAGGTCAGAGCTTTTATAGCTCCTGCTGCCTTTTATTCTCTATTATTTACTATTATTTACTCTTAAATGTGAAGAGACTTGTTAAGTTTATTTATTGCCTGAACCTAGAAGCGGAGAATGTTTTGATTCATCCAAAAAAGTCTCTCTGAAGGCAGGATGCGATCCACTTTTTCTTCTGCCACTGGTGCTCGGAATGAAAATGAATCAAAACAATCAAGCCCATGAGATTAGTCAGAATTAGCTCTTTTCCTGTACTGATGCTCAAGCTCTGGTCTGTATGAAATAATTTCTTGACCTTTACCCAGAAAGGAAAAAGTTAAAAAGCACAAAATAAGCTATAAAAATGACTATGAAAACATTTCCTCAGGAAATCGATTTAAATGCTGATGTCATTTTCTACAGTAACTACTTCAGTCTGAAATGGCTTCTTTGAGTGTGGGAAACGAGAAAGGCACCGCTGGGATGGGAGGGAGAGGACGGGACGGCGGGACGGCAGACGCTGCGAGACACGCTGAAGGGGTAGTGCACATGCAATGTCCCACGGGAAAGGGGTGCGAAGACGACCCTGCTCCAAAATGAATCTGAGGAAGGAGGTGTCTCCCCAGTCAGTAATTTCAGGTGAATCTGGGACACTCCGCAAACTTGGCTCCAGCTGTCCAGTTTGGGAGAGGCTCAGGTAAGCACAGAATGTAAATGGCCATTTAACAGTCCAGCAGGTGAGAGGCTGCAGAAAATCCACTTGTGTCATGACTAATATAACGGAGTGAAGAAGAGGCTTCTAATTCTAGACACAGAGTGGTGAATGGCAGTTTATTGGGAAGCCAAAGGGAAACAGGAGAAGATGTGGCCTCATAAATCTGGTTATACTTCCAAAAATATACTGCAGGAACATTAGATGCTACTGGGAACACACATAGCAGAGCTAAGCGCTCGGCAAAGCATGCTAACCTAATTTCATCGTTACATGTAAGAAGAAAATCCTGACTCATATTTTATGAAAATTGTTATGGTGAATCAGCAAATTACTTCTGTTTATCTCCTCCAGCGTCAGCACACTGAAGTCTGGAGCAACTCGAACTAATCTCAGGGCACTTGTAAATAGAATAGATTCAGACCAGCTGAAGCTGGGCTAAATGGAAACAAGCAGCAATTCGTCACTGGCGGACAGCTGGGAAGCTCAGAAAATATTGCTATTTCCTGGCTGTCCTGTCAGAAGGAAAGACAGGGTCTGTGTGCACCTTTCACCTCTGGCTCCCTTATCAGATCCCAAATGAAAATGTTTACATCAAGAAACGCGTGCCCATTTTAAGAAGATCTCCCTGTATGGCAAATGCTGCTGGTTTTACATGTGTCCATTTATACAGGTCGCTGCGGCAGCAGGAAGAAAATAAAACTGCACAGAAATGTGTAACCTGATGTGGCGCTTTAGCGGCTAATCCAATCTCCTCTCCTAGTGAAGCTCAAATAATTTGTTTGTGTGCGTAGGGCGTTCTGGAGCACCTGAGGGATGAGAATGAAATCCTGCCTAAATACTGCAGATGAGCGGAGAAGCTGCTGAAACGCCTTCCTGCATCAGTGCTCAAACTATGTCATGAAATTTCTGCTGGTCACCTTCAGATCCCTACAGATCCCTACGGATCCTGGAAGGACCACGACTTCTGAAGCACTGACGGGGACTTCACAGGACCTGTGGGCTCATGAGTCTGGAGTCAAGCAGTCTCCTAAACTTTTCTATCTGCAAGAGGGCCAGAGGAGGGAAGCAGGATAGGGCCCTACCTGTGCAAAGAGGCAGCAGTAAAAGCAGGCAGGGAGTACGGGGAGGCACGCAAAGAAATGAGGGGGGTGAATGGTGAGGAAGGAAGCATTTGCTGATTTAGAAGATGACACGGGGAACGATCTGCTCCCATGGGAGTGATGCGTGTCCTAACTGCTACTTGCATGGAAAGTGGAAAGGGTGGAGACAGCCCTTCCCACCACCGAGGCAGGGGGCTAGCCCGTGCACTGGCCCCAGCCCCGCAGCCGCGGCCGCGGTGACGACGGCACTCGTCCCCGAGGGACTGCGCCGTGATGGAGCGGGCGGTCAATCGGAGGTGACAGGTATGCAGCTGGGCTGCACGCACTGACTTCAGAGCCGGGCTGCCGCTTCGGTGCGTGACGCCAGCAGCGCATGAGTCAGCCGGGGCAGGCAGAAACAGCGTTAGTAGTTTCCACATTTACAAAGCGGGAAAAGCTTAGATCAGGTTTCCTGGTATTTTTAACAGAGAAATGTCTTGGCGAAGCAGCGAGGCTCTGTAGTGGTATTCATGTGCTACAGAGAGTCGTTTCATGGGCTTTGTATGAAAAGAGCTCTGTTGGAGCTTGATATTATTATTTACTACGTTGTGCAATGCTGTAGCTATGAAAAAAAAATGACAAATACAGAGCAAAAGCGATTCCTTTAGAGAATAGACTATTCTGACAAATACTGTACAGAGTAAAGCTTGGTTTTGATCATCACTGGGAAAACAACTTTTAAATACTCAGTAAAGCGCAGCAGCAAAATTCTTAATCCCCAGAGCAAGAGAGCAGCCGCGCAGGGGTCTCGGAGGTACCTGACACAGCACCCTAACTCGCCAGCCGTCAGCTGCCCCCGGCATCGGAGCTGGCGTGCCAACTGCGGCGGGGGCCGGCGCCCGCTGCGGCGGGGCTCTGTGCAGGGTAGGGAAGCTGCCAGCTCAGCCCTACTCTGGGAGAGGTTTGGTAGTTTCTGCTGAGATGTAAAACAAACGGCATCAAGAAGCAAGGATTACATCTGCTGTGCCCTACTGCTCTGCTGGGGAAGCTGGAAGAGGAGGAGATGAGGGTCTTCCAGGCCTGCTGCGTTCCACTGGCTTTTCCCCACTGCAAATGATAAGGAAAGGAAAGAAAGGGTCTTCTCCACCTTCTCCCTGGACATGAATAGCATGTTCACCCTGCAGGGACACACCAATCCTTCGCTTCCTGAGCCACACATCCATCCCCCCTTGAACACGAGAGGACCAGGGAACCCAGGAGACCTCTTGCACCGAGAGCAGCCCCCACACAATTTTTGGAGAGCTATCTCTTGGACGGTTTGCATCTTCCAAGATTGGCACTAGGCTAAAAGGGCAGCAAACATCAACTCACAGGCCAAAGCGGCAGGGGACACCCGGCGCTCTCTGCAGCTCAGTGGGGCAGCGGTAGCACAGGTCAGGCTCTGCCTCTTTCTTCCCTGGCCTCCTCTGGTCCTTCCCCAAACCATGAGATGTCTAAGCAGGGCTTCCTGCTCACCAAGGCCTCCGAATTTGAAAGTAATGTGATTTCTGAGACTGATCACACAGCAAGTGCTTTATGGGGAGCTGCTGAGTTGGTCTAGGATGTTCTTATTTGATTTATCTGTAAAGATTCATGCCTTTCATCAACCCCCGCTGGTGGCTGTCTGCACATGACAGAAATCTCCAGCTTCTTTTAATAAGCAGAAAGATCCTACGAAGAGGCTACGACAGAACGCTGGGATCAGTAAAAAAAATTAACTGAGTGTTGAGCAATAATGCTTATTTCTAATGGAAAAGGCTGGACCGTAATGGTGAAACTCTCATGCCAACTGGGAGGAATTTTAGGAGGTGCTGGCACAAGCCAGGTTGACCGGGGCTGTTTCGTTCAGCAGAGGTTGCGTGAAGCATCGCTGATCGCTCAGAACTGCGATACCGTGCGCCCCAAGCAGCTCCTGTGTTCTGGGGGATGCCACGGGCTGCTTTGTTCATTTGTTCTCATATTGCTTTCACCTCCCTGCTTTCAGAAACTCTGGCGAAAAAACAAACTCCTGTGGAAGAAAATTACTTTCAGCAAAGGAGCTGGAGCTTCCAGCTAGAAACCAGATGTCCATCAGGAAAGGCTTTGTAGAAGGCTGGAGCTCCTGGAGTATTGTTTAGGAATCACTTGAAATTAAGGCTTTAAAAGCTGTTCTTCAAAAACTAGTACTAAACACCATCTGGTGCATAACTGTATAAATAAAAATAAATTTGTTTTTTATTACCACTGGGTATTGCTTTTCATCTGTAGGGCAAGCAAACACAAAAGTTGCTTAATCCGTAAGAGTCCAACTAAATAGCACTACGGTTATTGTAAAGCTGCAAAATAAAGGCCTGGGATTGCCGGCTTGTGTACGGTTAGAAACCTCTAACACTGCTTGAAACCACTCACCGTTTGATTATGCAGGAAGGAACCACTAATACTAACACCAGTCGGTTGGCATTGTCAAAGTACACTTTGTTTTTGTCATACAGGTATTTTTTCTATCAGGGAGCCGAAAACAGAAAGGCTAATGAAAGCCAGGATCAAAAGCTTACGCAAGCTGGATTGTGTGGGTTTGTTCTTTCCATTACCGTGACATCAAGGCTGCCTCAAGGATGAGAGAGGCACTGAGCTCTCATTAGTGGCCTCTCCCCATGGTTACGAACCAGATTTGTAATGGTGAAGTCTGGGAGAATACAAGACAAACAAACTATGAATGGTGCTCTCCGTCCCACGCTCGAGGGATCAGATCTGCCGAGCATGGGATGGAGGGGCGTCTTATCTAGCACGGAGCACCGAGCATGTCAGTGTGGTATGTGAGAAAATCCATCCTATACAGGACCTCCACCAACCTCAACGGCAGCTTACGGACCTCGGTCTCACTGACGGAGATTTCTGAGGTTTTGCACTCATGAGGAGCTGAGGAAATGACCACCTCGGAAAAGCCACTCCTGAAGGATCTTTGGGTCTCCTCCCACTCTGCTCTCCGCTCTGTCAATCATATTTCTGCTGCAAAAACAATGTTTTTTTTAAGGCAACTGATTTTAGCTGGTTTAAAATTGATTTTAGAAATAAATAATATTCTTTTTCCCCCCATGAGCAAATAATTACAGATTAAAAACTAGTGAAGCTTCAAAAAACTTTGGCTAATTCAGTCAGCCTAGCTTTACAGTGGCATCCACCTTGCAGAGCAGCCAGCTAGCTGAGAAAACATCATTTCAGCGGCGAAAAAAAGGAAAAAACCCTAAAAGTATTGCATATGATTATTTCTCAAAAGTCACCCAAAATATCATTTTCATTTGAAAAAACACGCTATTCCAGATGAAAGCCTGTGTGTCCTGCAGTCTCCGTGAGCCTCTGGAGGTCCCGTCCTCCTCCAAGGCAGTGGCTGAATTCAGCCCCAGCTACACGACCTGTTCAACTGACGGGGCCGTTCCTGGGAACTGTATTGATTCACTATCGAAAGGAGCATTCATTTTTAAAAATAAAGAATTTTGTATTTCTGTGCAGGTTCTTTTAACTGCCTATCTCCTCTAGTCTTTTTCCAGAAGAAAAATCACTTCCCTGCACATCAACTGAGTTTAATTTTCTCCTTAAATCTGGCCCAGGCTTCTCATTCGTTTAGCGGTTGACGGACTATTTTCAAAGTCTAAATATTAATCTATTAAAGAAAAGAACTGAGGCATTTTGGGGAAAAAATAAAGTTTCAGATCTTTTTTTTTTTTTTTCAGGACTGGCAGGCTCTTTTCTTCAGTCTGTTTTTGATTTGAGCGAAACCCCACGTCCTTATTTTAAATTGACTATCAACATCCACAGAACACAACCATTACAGCTCCGTAGATGGTTGTGTCAGCCTTACTGGCAGAGATAAGCTGGAAATGAAGCTTATTCAGTAAATTAATGGTAATAGAGCAGGGGCAAAATTTATTTAAAAAAAAAATCACCCCAGTGATGTAGGCTCCTTTGGTTTTCACCGTGTCGTTGACTTTCAAAAAGATCTAGTTCAGCTTTACACCAATTCTTCTGCAAACGACATGACACGGGAGCATGAAAAATCTTGCTTGCAATTCTTATGGCAAGAACATGTATACCGCACGTAAGCACAGCTTATTTTCTTATCCCACCAATGTGACCACAAGCAAGCTCCTGTACCCAGAACAAGCTGTGGAACGAGCTCTGGGGAACCGCGAGCGGCTCTCAAGGGCCTGAGCAGCCGTCTCCGACGTTAGCAGGCGGCTCGTTCCCCAGGAAGCCCATTTCCCAGGATATTTTCCCTTATTTATCCTTAAAAAGAGCAACCTGTTTTCATTTTCACATCAAGTGCATTGCTCTGGTGGACCTCAGAGGCAGAGAATCAGATAAGTAATGTCAGTATTGGAGAGTTAAATGGTTTTATTGAACCGGTGCTTTTATGCCCTCTGGCTGCCTGCTTTTCAGATCCTGGCAGGTGAGGTCTCAACACCTAACCAGTCCATCCAGTTCCAGAGGTTTTACTTCCCTGTTTTCCTTCATTGTTCTCCGAAGAGACAGGAGAAATCCCTCTGCTACTTCATCTAAATAATGCCCGCATTGGAAGTTTTCTTTCAGTGAAACTCTGCCCTGAGGGTGGCATCTGCAGAGCCTCCTGGTTGAAATTTTGCAATTTGCTCTCCAGCCACAAAACCACAGTTCGGTTGCATGTGAATTATGGGTCAAAATGGGAAGGTATTTGCTATTTACAGCCTGTCAGGTAAAAGAAAATCTGTTTGTTGTCACCAGGTCTGTCAACAGCACTCTGGTCTTCTAGAAGAACTACTAAACAGCAATTCAGGGATTTAGGGGGTTATTTGCTCGTTTGTCATTGATGCCAGGTACTCCAGGGTCTTCTGATCAAATTTATGCAGCTTGTTATGAAATTAATACCAGCTGCGACAAAATCAAACTGTGCTGCACGATCAGTTTGAACTCATAAAGCACAGAAAGTCCTCCTGTTCCCAAATTTGGGGTTTTTTTCAGTTCTCTTTACTTCAGCTGGCGCAGAAAAGGCCAAGACAGAACGCCAAAAGGCCTCTCTGTACCCCTCTGCCGACGTTTCTTTCTCCTCCTGAGAATCAGCCGGAATCGCTCGGTTGTGCCGGGCACACGGTGCTGCCTCCTCCCCAAGTTATAGGTTGTCCTTCATCCGTGCAGGCAAGAGGGAAGCCAGCTGGCTGTGGGCACTTTCCTTCTTCAGGTTGCTTTTGGGGTTCTTTGTCTACGATGTTTTAAAAGCGTGAAATATGACTAAGAGGAGTTTTTTGGAAAAAAAAAAAGTATAAAAGTAACAGAAAATAAGCTTTTTCTAAGACTGTTGGACTCTCCTTTCCATGGAAAATTTCACAATTTCCAGTATTCACTCTAAATGAGAACAAGGGTTGGTGAATTTTCTGTGGAACAGAAACTCTTTGTTTTGTCCACTTCCAGTGGCATCCTTTGAGTCAAAATATTACCGAAGTCATACGACAGCAGAATCAGTAACAAGGCTTCAGTACTGAATGAAGCAGCGCTCACATTAAGTCATCATCCAAAAGTTGCCCCAATTAACAAGCCTTCTCAAATCCATAGGTACCTGGCCCCCAGTAGTCAGAACATCCACGGTTACCCAAAAAAAGTGGGCAGACCTGTATTTTGCCATCACCTCTCCACGCTGAACCAGGACTAATTACACTTTGTCATTAACTCTTTGAACTTGACTTGCTGCAGCTGCCAGCCATTTGCAACGGAAATGCGGTGTGTCACCAGCCCCTGGGGCCACCAGAAAGTCTCACCATTTCGGGGCCCATCTGCCGTAAGGAATATTGCTGTAAGCAGAAGAGCAGAGCAGAGCGGGCAGCGCGTGCACGTCCCTGTGCCAGCGTTCCTCCATCAGAAAAGACCGCGGAGGCCGAGCCGCCTGGCTCGCCCGACGGCTAGCATCACTCCGCCTTCTGTAGCCAACTGGCTCAGAATGCCCCACATTCCCTGATGTCTTGATCACTTTCATTTCTTTCTGCTCTACGTGGATTTTAAATACAATGTGAGTCGAATCCTTGTATTGCTTTTCCTTGGCATCTGCTAAGAAAACTGCATTTTAATCACAACAGCGTTCTCCACAGCATTACTTTTAAAGTTCTCAGTGTTTTTATCATACCTGGATTTACTTGTGCCAATGTTCTATCCCCTGAATTTAACATTCCCTTTCTTTTGCACATCACGCGTGACTGACATCAGGACTGACTGAGGGGACAGATCAATGATTGTGATTGAAATTGATCCTCCCTGCCACGCGCTCCCGGCGTCACACTTCACAAACCGCGCCCATGAGCTCATTTGGCTTGGTCTTGCAACCATGACACACTGCGAGAATTTCATTGAGTAGAGGAGAAAGATTGCTGTGTTGGAATTACACTATTTGATCATCAGGAGAATAAAAAGCAAGCTGTATTTATGTACTTTATACCGAGGGATAAAGTCGTACTTGGGTTTGAATGCATTGAGAAACGAGCCGTCTCAGAGCCAGAGCCGACGTTTGGGAGGTTTATGCAACGTGGGACCTCAGGTATCACGAAAATAAAACGTACCTTTGTTTCCTCTCGCAAAACATGAAGAGTAGCACCTATTTCTGTAGGCTTAGCTGAAAGGCATCAAACGAACGCTAACTATTTGTATCGCACTGCGTCGATGAGCTCATTACAACCAACCAACGTGTGGCCACGGTGATACTGGTCTACACCTGCATGCTGAAGCGCACAGGAAAGGGACAAAAGAGATAGAAAAGGGCATGATGAAAGGAGAGTAAGAGCAGGAGAAAGATTGAGCTGAAACACCACGGACAGAGAGGGAGAATTTTGTTTACGTAATGAATGTTTTCAACTTCATTGCCTCATTGCTGTCCTAAAAGCTACCACCACCTGTAAGCGCATGCATTAAAATGGCAAATCCATACACCTCCTTCGTGCCTGGAAATTGAATTCTACTGTACTTCTTCAGCACTCTTATTTAATAATTCTGATTTCTTTTTCATGTTTTCAGTTCACTTCTTTTCTAGCCCATCCTCTTGCGCGGCTTAGTCAGTTTTATTTCTCCAAAGTGCTACGGAGGGAGAAACATGTAATTCACAACTCAATAAAATCTGAGGAAAAATAAGTGTTTGCTGCATCAAAGATGAGACGGAGACTGTGCAGGAGGAAAGGCGAGGGGAGGAAGCAGGAGGCAGACTTTAAATTGCTTCTTTTGGAAGAGGTTTGAGAATTGAGAGTCGGTAACTCAGAGTACAAAATGGTTGGGGCTCTGAAACGGACATATCAAGAACTGGAATGCAAAAAGCAGGAGGAAAGCATTCAGAAACAGGGGCTGTGCAGGGTGATTTCAGCCTGACAAGAGGCAAGCAGTCAGCACTGAAATCTGTGATTCATTGGAAGGAAGGTAAACCAATTTGCTTACAATTTTATTGGCTGGAAAAAGCCAACAACTGCATCTTCATTGTTCCAAAACACAGGATACAGCAGACCGCTCCCTATGTCACAGAGGCAGAAGGTCTGTGCCGACAGCTGGGAGATTAGTCAACAGCTTGATTCATTTCAAAGAGGAGGTCAGTCAAATAACAGTGACTCAGATGTCAACGTGTTCACTGTTCCCTCCTCCCAGATGAGACAGGCTGGAGGGTCTTCGCACTGAGTTACCACAAGTGATGTCTCATTCTGCCCCCAAAATAGAGCTTCTGGCCCCCTGAAGAGTTACTAACAGGGAGCTGAACTGGAGAAGCCCAAAGGCAAGACAGCTGCACAGCCCAGGTATTTTGTTTCGGTATCCTCCACACAAGGCATTTATAGAATCACAGCATCACAGATGGATTTGGGTGGGAAGGGACCCCCAAAGCCCACCCAGTCCAACCCCCCTGCCAGGAGCAGGGACATCTCCAACCAGATCAGGTTGCTCAGAGCCCCGTCCAACCTGGCCTGGAATGTTTCCAGGGACGGGGCATCCACCACCTCTCTGGGCAACCTGGGCCAGTGTCCCACCACTGTAGTTGTGAGGGAACTTGCCAAAGTAGGGTCATTCCCCTTCCCCACCTGGGACAGCATCACAGCTTTCCAGACAGCAGCTTTTGTGCAAACACTCCAGTCACAACGGCACCGATGGAATTCCCGTTGGCCTACGGCAGCGCAAGGAGAAACAGAAGCAGCCCTGTTTTTGCTGAGGGAAAACGCGTCCACAGGAGCAGACTGCAACGGGCCGGGGCTCCCTCCGTGCGAGCCAGGGAGGAGGGGAGGCGGGGGGGCAGCTGCTAGCAAGAATTGAGGGAAGACATCTCCCTGTCTTCGTAGGTAACGAAGAGCTGTGCTCCCTCACAGCAATCCCCGCACTTGGACCTTTAAAGGGCAAAACCAAACCAGTTCAAACTCTGCCTCTTCCACGGGCAATTCCCTGCAGGAATGTCCGGGTGGAACGGAGAGCGGCATCATCCCCACGCGCCTGGCGATGGCACTGGACTCCGTGTCTGCAGATGCCCCCAGGCTGCAAGAGCGGCATTTTAAGAAGCCTCCGTTGATCTAATTTACTCTGCAATATTTATTCCCTTCTCCACGAAATAGTACATTTCAAAGGAAAGCACGCAGAGAATATTGAATGTATATATTTTAACGTACTTTCAGTATGTTATTATAACGAAAATGTTTACAAACATATAAAATACGTAACTTTCATTGCAATCTTTACTAACATCTGCACCCTCTGTAGACAAAATATTTAACTTATGTTGCTGAAGATAAATGCTTGGTAATGTGTTTCTTTCAAATTTCTCTATCTTTTTTTAACCATGAAAATTCAGTGATATATGTCAGGAAAAAAAGAATAAATTGTATTTCCCTAGCCATGCTGCTTGTCTCTTTATCACTGCAACACTGATAGGATTTGATAATGCACAGGTCAATAATCCTTAAAATCTGCTCTGCACTTTAATCTTCTCAAAAGCAACAGGACGCTGTAGCAAATAAGCCACCCCATCTGCAGATAAGCTCAAAAATAATAGGTGGATGAAAGAGTGGAGACCACCTTTTGCAGTTAAACGCCGTACTCTAGCATAACTCCACTTCCACAACGCGGTGCTCGGGCCGACATCCATCTCCCATCGAGCGAAGGGAAATCCCGGCACCTCACGTCCTGCACACGGACATACAGCCGCCCAAGTAATTGCGAAGCAATAAAATCTGGTTTTCTTGTGACACAACCCGACCACAACGTTACCATGGCAATGACTGAGTTCATTGGCAATATTTCATTTACAACCCTCCTGCTGTTGAAAGGGGTTTTTCCAAAAAACAATAAATGACAGCGTGAGCTGAAAACCCAATAGTCTACTTTCTCTAGACATTCACTATTTTTACGGTAGAAAGAGATAATTTGCAATTTTTTGTAGGTGTTACACCTGGTTAAGCTTATTCTTCCAACTGTTCAACTGAGCAGCCTCCGGAACTTTGCGCTGTTAAATTTCATTTGGAACCCCCAGCTTTGAAAGAACATCTCTACGAGCAGCGTCACAGTACCAGCAGGGCTTTCGCTCTGCGAGGATTTCAGGGCTTTTTTGTATCTTTCTAAATTTACTCTGGCTCTTTAATAGGGGAAGCTAGCAGCGAAGGCAGAGGCAGACAGACTGATTTCATGGAGGTGTCCATGAAGTCCTCTCCCTCCTGCCTTCGCTTTTCCGTCTAACGGCCGAGCAGGATGTTAGGCGCAGGCTATGGAATAAAGCGCAAGTAGCTCTGCTGCTGCGAGTGAGGGCAGAGAAAAGGAAGGAAAGCAGTTGCCACGCGTTGGTTTGTAGATGATGGGCTTTGCGGGAGGTTTGTGTTCTTGAAAAAAAAGGGAAAGACAGAGAGGAGCCCACCACCAGTAGAATATTTCTTCAGCAGTCCGACGGGAGCGGGGATGGAAGCTGGAATTTGGCTGTGAGCTTGTCCTGAGCAGCGCTGGGGAGGCTGTAGCCTAGCTGGCTCCCTCCTGTGTCAGCTCTGCGCAGCTGATTTATACATTTCCAGGTCTGATTGAGGTAAAACATTGTATGTTCCTATTTCTGAGTGGGTTTTGCTGCTTTGTTCTCTAACGTCGTTGTGGATAATTAGGTCAGTTTTACTTCTCTTTGACATCACTGAAATGAATCACTTTTTTTTTCAAAGTAGGTGATCGCTCTAATAGTTCCTATCTAATGTTGCTGCCACCTCCAAATCACGTCCTAATTAATGGGTTCCAGTAATATTCTAGAAAAAAATTGTGGGTATTCAATGATCTAGTGTCTGTTTCTGACCCTGGAAAACCTTATCCATTTAAGCCACTATTACTCATGAGAATTACGGCGCAAGCTTCTGGGAGGTTGGATTCAGCAGGACCGCTCGCGCAGGAGCAGGCTGCTCACAGTTAGCTCTCTATCAAATATGTTAAATCCCTGCTACATCTCTCCACATATTCGGTTTTAAAACCACAGACAGTAATACTTCCTTCTGTGACTGATCTACCAACGCGGATCGGATCTGGAAAATCACACGCCGTAATTGCGCCTTTTCCCAGCTCCTGACACGGTGCTTTACGCAGACCTCTCCCATTAAAACCACAGAGCAGTGCGGCCGCCGGCCACCGCACGTCTGTCACCAGCAGGTAGTTCAAAGCTTTTACAGCCAGGATTCAGCAATCTTTATCATGATGAAGTCAGACTCCTGAGACAGAAGCTCGAATAATTACCGTTCCCAGCTTTGCTCTGCCACGCTGATTACAGTTCATTTGCTATAAGCACTCCTACATTATTACCGTAACGACCAGCCATTCATACAAATTTCGCGGCGTGGGGGGAAATGAGGAAGCTGTCAGTCCAGATACATCGCTTCATTGGCAAGGTTTTGCCGGAGATGCTTCAGCAGAACGCCAGATTAAAAATGCAGCGAGCGAGCCGCCTTTCCTAGCGCCGCCGTGCCCGTGCCCGTCACCCCTGCGCTGCCCACCCGGGCACTCCCACCTTCACACAAGGAGATAAGTTAGGGAGGTCCTCTGGACGCCTTGACCCAATCTCAAACTCCACGTTCCAGCCCCAACTCCAGAACGACAGGTTTTCATTTACAAACAAATGTTTTTATACGGCCTTTTCAGAAGGAGCAAAATGAAGTGATTTATTCCTGCGGGCTTCCCACAAAAAGCAACAGCGAAATGACACTCACAGGCGTCTCTAAGAAATCCTGTTCACCGTAACAAGAATCTAAGAGGCATACAGACTGATCCGAAAAAATAAATACAGACTTGAATTATCATCCAGCAGGATTAAATTTCCTGTTCCAACGCCTTTCTGAACACCCCATTTGTGAAGAACACAGATAATGTATTAGGACTGAGTGTTTAGGACCGAGAGATAAGCTCATTCTCATGAAGAAAAAAAGGTGAAGCTAGCTGTGAAGTAATAAATCAGCAATTTTTCCTAAGCATTCCAGCATCTGAGGAAAACCTCCTCTGATGGAAGACAAGTAGTGAAGATCAACCTTCTTAGCATTGTCCAATTTTCACCGCTTCTAACAGCTTCCAATTACCAGCCCGACGGCATTAAAAGACTATACTCAGTTTGGGAGAAAAACCAGAATGTTCATCTCTATTTGCGTAACAAACAGATGATTTCACATTGACAAGGACCATTTGTACGCTATAAAGAGTTTCATACATTCCATTTGAAAAATGCAGTGTCTTCCATATTCTGGAGGCTAATGGCACTCAAAGTGAATGAGTCAATGTTCTCCAGGTGTCAGCAGGATTAATCTAGTCACGTTAGCTAGAAAGAATTGCTGAAGAAAAAAGCCCTAGTCTGATAGTTTATTTCATCTAAATTAAATGATGAAGGAAAACTGAAGTCCTCCATGGAAGAATGGGTCTTGAAGAGAAAAATACCCTGCCCTGAGTGTAACTGCAAGCTACACTCCTCTAAAATACCGGGCATTTAACTCTGGGAACAACTGTCACGCTTATCCCATAGAAGCAAAGTCTGACTATGAAAAAGTCAGGCTTTGAACTGAGGGAGCAGAACACGTTGGGTATGAATAACAATACTTTTAGCTCTCAGACTGAGTAGCTGTCAGGTTTGCAGTCAAGTGTTATCAGAAATTAGGCTTTTGACACTTCTCAGCTGTGGGATGTCAAGACTGCATCACTTTCAGTCACCAGAGAGCTGATTTTGTTCCCAGCTGCTGCTGCCAGACGAGACGAGAGTCAAGCAGCAGCGATGGCAACTGCGCTTGCGGGAGTGATACCGAGAGGGTCACTACCCGCCCCGGCGTTCTTCTGGGACAGCGACAGACACGGAGATTTACCTTCTGGTTAGCTGAAAGTTAATAAATGGTTGACTCAAGAGATCTTTAGGATCAGAAAAGGTTAAGAGTCCAACTCACCAGCTGCTGGAAATGGCTGAGATGCTGTTTGGAATGCCAGCAGGTGAGTCTCTAGCCCAGATCTAAAGACATAAAAGGCAATTAAAAAAAAAGAATTACATCTGAAAACATATCATCTGTATTTTGTATCTAACTAGGATGTGTAACTTCTTATTAAAATTATTCATTTTATTTCATTCTGTTAGTTATTTTATGAAAAAGCTAGAGGCAATCAGAAATATGTTCTCTTAAAGTGCTCTGAAGGGTGAGCATAGCCCTTCAGCTAACGACATGCTTGCGGACTTTATTTTTGGAAGTTCTGTTCCTATAACTATGTTCTATCTCACAGTAAATTCAAAGGCAGAAGATCTTTTTTCCCTCTTTTCCAGGTGTTGAACAGTTTATTAGATACGATGAACGCTGCTGTCATTTTGTTCTTTCTTTTTTGGAGAGGTGGGGTTTGGGTGGGGGTCTTTGCCTTAGGAGAGGTCTGTGCATGGAGCTATGCTGCTGTTAACATGCACGACAATAAATGAGAGCCCTCCTTAGTTATCTCAAAAGTATTGGTTTAGACTCTCAATCTTTTAATAATTAGACATCACAGCACTTACTTTAACAACTTCTCCCTGAAAGATACACCACCAGGAAAAAACCTGCATCTCAGGCTATGAGAGTGACTCAGCAAGGTGACTCAAGAGAAGAATTTAACTTGCCGGAGGAATTGCCACTTATTAAAGCTGACTGTCACGAGCGTATGAAATGTCATCTCCAGCAACTCAACAGTGAACACAACTCACATTTGATCTTTGTGCTCCAGGTGACTGCAGAGAAATGTTGCACGCTTACTGGGGTGTCTTCTACTCAGATATACTGAAATTTGCGCAATAAACGGCGGAACTGTGGAACTTTTGGATAAACACGACAAAAATACAGTTTGGTGTCAAATGCTTGTGCTAAAGGCTTCATACAGCTCATCCGTGGTGCTCTGAATATTAAGGTCTCTGTTCTTCAGAATATGAACAAATGGATGGCTCCTTCCTGCCCCTCCTGACAGTGAACCGAGATGCTGCAATGACACCAGCCACGAGCAAGTTCAAAGCCAGCAGCGGTACTTCCCACGCCACACTGAAACCGCTCGGCACGGCACATCTAGGATGACAGGATCTGTTCACAAATCGCCAGCTCTAGGTGTCAAATCACAAAGCCATCACATTCAGGGTGGTGCAGAAAGGCGTGGCTCGGGGAGCACCCGTATCACCAGTCCCTGGGCGCTGTGAAACGTCCCTCCGTGCTTGCCCTGTGCATCCGCTGCTCTCCACGCACCGGCCATCAGCAGCCAGGCCTGGGTACTGCTTCAGCTCAGCCCGCTGCCTCTTACAGCCCTGCGATATTAGCCAGCACGCAGATCGACGTGTAAGCTGCTCAAGATTAGGTATGGAGCTTTTTCATCTCAGATCTAGAGCTTTTTATACGTCTGTCTCCCCTTGAAGAGTTACTAACATCCTTCCGTGACTGCTCATGTCTCTCTGTGAAGCGCAGTAACTCTTCAGTCCCTGTGGTCGCTCTAGACACACATTAAGTAGCCTTCAAATATTACAAAGCAAAATTTACTTTTCTTCACATCTTTGTAAGTGGATAGGTTAGAGCTAAAACAGCTGCTGGAGGAAATAATTTCTGCCTGCTCGTGTCCTGGTTGTGGGTGCAGAGCGGCCCAAGCCAAGGCAGACCCCTCAGGGAAAGCATCCCACCGCTCTCCCACTCGTTATCTCCCAACCCCGCTGCATTTCTCCCTGGCATTTGTGCTTTTCAGCGCAGGCCGAGCAGCTGCTTCCCCACCACTGAGGCCCTCGCCGCTGCCGGGCCTGCTGCGCACAGGGGCCTCCACCGCACCCCTCAGGCGGCCCAGCCCGGGCCCCAGCGCCCGGCTAGCGGCTGCACAGCCCGGCCCTGCCCCGCTGCCCGTGGTGGCGGCGGGGGAACGGAGAGAGCCGGCGTGGGGAGCCCGAGAAACCGGCCGCGCAGCCATGGCTCTGCTGACGGCTCCCGGGCCGCCTCAGGCTGCGCGACTGCGCCTGCGCGTCCCCGCCCCGCCGCGCCTGCGCGTCCCCGCCCCGCCGCGCCTGCGCAGAGCGGGGCGGTGTTGCCGGAAGCCGGAGTGTGCAGCGCCGGGAGCGAGCGCCGGTCGCCCCCCGTCTCCGCCCTGCCCCGCGCCCCTGCGCCGGGCCGGCCCGGCCGCCGCCATGTCCAACATGGAGAGTATCCTCGGGGCGCCGAGCCCCCTCGGTTACCGGTACCGGCGGCGCGGGGGCCCGGCGGGTGTCGGCCCTCACGGGGTGGGGGCCGCGGCCTGGGCCTGGCTGGGCCGGGGGGAGGCCGTGGCGCGGCCTGGGCCCGGCCTGGCCGAGAGCCGGCGGTGCTGGGGCCGGTGCCCGGTCTGGGGCGGGTGGGGAGTGGTGTGCGAGGCCGCTCCACCCGGGGAGGAGCCCCCGAGAGGCGGCGGGGCGCGGGTCCCCTC
>JAAGAY010144593.1:0-21091 GCA_011801015.1 Ardeotis arabs | reverse complement strand
AGGGCCTTTCCCGGGAGGAGGAGGAGGAGGAGGAGGGTTTGTGTGACACTGACGGGAGCGGTACTCTCTCAGTTTGGGGGCTGCCCTCCCTGCGTGGATGGAGAAGGGAATGGCAAATTCAGTTCCTTTTTCCAACGCCAGATCAGGGAACCTTGGCTGGGGGCGAGGGGGAGGCAGCGTCACCTCTCCCAGGGCTACACCGCACGGAGGGGCAGAAAATGCGATGTGTGGTGTAGAGCAGCGTGGGTTGCGCAGCAGGGACACCTGACGTGCCCTCCATCCAGCGCTGTGTGCAGACTGGACGGTGTCAGCCACGCCAGCGCGCTGGCTGACCCCTCACACAGCGACTGCTGCCAGCTGAACAAACCTGGCTGCGTTTCCTGCTGTTGAAAAGAAGTTAAACGGGCGGCAAACCCTCGTGCGCAGATTTAGACTTTTTTATAACGCTGTCATAACGCACAGGAGGAAAAAAAATCCTTAAAGATGACCGAGGTGTTGGCGTGGCAGGGGCTGCCGGGAGCGCTGGAGCAGGAGGCTGTGAGTCAGGGTTGGGGGTGGAAGCCGGGTTTCACTCGGGCAGTGTTGGGAAAGGCGCTTCGAGGGAGGAGCGGGTACGTGCTCCTCGTGGGATGGAGGAGCTGGAGAGGTGGCAGGGTGAGCGATTGTCATGTCAAAGGTGAATGCCCTGAGTGAGAAACTGAGGAGTTCACTTCAAGATAAACTGTTCTGCAGTTGGTGTAAGCAGTGTAAAGAGGTGATGTCATGTTTTACCTGCTTGTTCTGGTCTCTGACCTGAAGTCTAATTGAATGAACAACCTCAAGGTATTTTCCTGCTTGGTGAGTTACCCAGTCTGTGACTCAGTGCGGTGCGCTTGCTGCTGAAAGGGTTTGAAAACAAAGAAATAGAAAAGGAAACAAAACCATTTCTGGAATAATTTATACGCCTGAAGTATGAAAGAAACCTCAAGTACCTCGGAATTTCAGCTTTATGTGCTTTGGCTGAACTGTTTGGCGCCTCAGTGCTTGTTGGACCTTCCTCTTGGGATATCAAAAGGTGGAGTGTGAGAAGCCTGTAAAGCTTTGTACTTCCATTTTGTTTGGGAAGGACTGATCCTGTTTGGCAGCTTTCATCAACAGCATTTTCAGAGTATTTTTTATTAATTGTTAGTTTTACAGCACGTACTTTGTTCTCTGTCAGTAACAGTTTAATGCAGTCATTCTAAGTCAGTATGGGGGCTTGTTCTAACGTCTTCTTAGAGCTTTCAGCTTAAGCAGGACTTGAACTTTTCAAAGGGAAAAGTTTCTCTTGCTGGCTTAAGTATTCTTTCTTCAAAAGTCAGGTGACAGAGCTGTTGGGGCCCCCAGAGTCGCTCACATGACGCAGGGCTGAGCAATCCAAACCCCAGATCCTGCTGTGGCTCGAAAGGGCGGCCCTGCCTCCTGCTCTGTACCTCGGCGTAGTCAGCCAAACGCTCTTCATTTGTCTCTTCTTCCTCAGTGGCTTGCTTTTTTTTTTTCCTGTGGATGGGGAGGTTCCAGACAAGCCAGTAAACAGCACTTCCATTTCACTGAGCGCCAAGGACTCTGGGCGTGTGAGTGAAAGTAACCGGCAGAGTAAGACCCTCAGTTCCTCTTGGGGGAGGTTTGGTTTGCTGTATTGATCAGTCTGAAGTAGACTTGATGTTAAATGGAGCCAGTTGGGGACCTGAACTTATTTTTCACGGCCTTACATTTGAGAACTTGGATGATAAGTGGCATTATAATTGTAAAGCAGCTTGGTAGGTCTCCTTATTGCGTGAATTTCAAGGGCTTGCTTAAATAGCATTTTCCAAGTTCTAATATCACTAAGGAGGAAACACAGCGTACGCTAGGTTTGGTAGCGCTCCAAACAGGGGAAAAGAATGATTGGGTTGATCCTGCTCTCGGACCCTTAACTTGCGGCGCAGAACACCTGTTCAATTTGAAGTTTGCTGCAAAGGAACTCAACAGGAACTCGAAGAAATGCGACAAAGAAGAAAAGGCAGAGAAAGCGAAAATTAAGAAGGTAAGCAGTGAGTCTCAAACAAGTTGTTCAGACCTGTTGTTTGCATGTTATAGCAGGAAAATGTCTGGGGTTTTTGCCATTTTCCTGGTACGCAAGCTAATAACACTGATAGATGCTTGTGATGTAAAGTACGTGGCTGTAAATCTTCCCATACTTACTGATTAATGTGGGGATGCGTTCTTGTGTATCCTCTTGTACAGCTTGTGGCATTTGCCTCCGGAGAAAATTCTTTTACGTATTGTGTTAGAGACTGTTGTTCTCAAAGTTAAGAATATTTAATCTTAATGTTTATCATCTTGTATTAAAAGAGCTTATGAAGAGGAACTTCAAAATAGTTTTTGAGTCCTTGAAGTAGGAAAGAGAGAGACTAAATTTATATGGCTTTATTTTTGTCCACGAGATACAACCATACCAAGGTGTCTGTGTTTAGGTCTTGATACTGAAAAGACTTTTAGGAATGGGAAAATTGTTTCTGTAGCTCTGTAAAACCTTCTACTAGAAGTGCATGCTAGATACCTTCCTTGGGAAGAGGTTAGGGGCTCACGTCTTTAAAAGTTTGGGAAATATTGGGGGAGGTGGGAGGGGTTTATTTTATCTTTTAATAGAAAAGATGTTGCGGTGAATTGATGCTTCCAAAATGAAATAAGCTCTTCAGAAGTGACATTTATAAGAGCAGGGAAGGTTGAAATGCCTTTTCTTTTTTTTCCTTTGTGTTTTTTTTTTTTCCCATTTTTTCAACAGGCAATTCAGAAGGGTAACATGGAAGTCGCACGGATACATGCGGAAAACGCAATCCGCCAGAAGAATCAAGCCATCAATTTCTTGCGCATGAGTGCCAGGGTAGATGCTGTAGCCGCGAGAGTTCAGACTGCGGTGACGATGGGCAAGGTAAATATGTTTTCACAAGCCTGCTGCAAGGATGGGACCTCTGATCTTCTTAGAAGTGACTGAATTCTGTCTGCAATGAGCTGAAAAGCGTCAGTTTTGGTTTCAAATGTAGCTGACAGTAAATCAGATACCGGAATCGCCCTGGCAGCCGCTCTTTGCTGTGTTTTGTGGCTTGTAACTTCCATTAGCTGTTGTTGCTCATGCTCCAAAGGAGACAGGGTGTTTTGCTGGTTACGCTGTTAAGATTATTTTGCAAAGATACTGCTCACCTTCCAAATACATAAAGTCGTGACACAGGACTTGTGATTACAGAAATCTTTTTTAGCTCATGTAGTTTTTTGAGGTACACTACTGTACTGCTCTTCAGCCAGAGAGTTTATTCTGCTGTGTGATCTGTATACCACATATATCCATTAAAATTAGACAGGTCTCAAGACCCACAAAAGTTAATACCATATACAATTTCAAGTGGTTTAGTTAATTTAAAGAATTTGAAATGGTAGGACCTGTAGAAACTCTGTGGATAGAGATAAGAGAGCCTGGTAAGAAGCTGCTCAATTTTCTTTCCTTGTAATGATTTCCTGTATCTCATTTCAGGTAACGAAGTCGATGGCAGGGGTAGTTAAGTCTATGGACGCCACACTGAAGAGCATGAACTTGGAAAAGGTAAATAGAACTTGCTTTTCGAAAAGCAGACAGGACACAGTGGACACAAGTTCTCAAAAGGGAAATGCTGATCGAGAGAAAAGGTTTTGCAGCGAGGTTGGTAGATCCTGGAGCGGGTTGTGAAGTCCCCATAAGTGGAGGTGCTCAGACCTTGACCGGACAGGGCCCTGAGCAGCCTGCTTGAATTGCAGTGCTGGATCAACCGCGGAGCTGGTGCTGGGAGGGCAGAGGGGCAAGCTTCTCATCTCCAGAAGCTGCTTGCAGCCTTCATTGCAGTGTGGTTTGATTTTTGCCAGTTGAGATATATTTCTCTTCTGTTACCTGCAAATCATCGATTTGATTTGTATTTTTCATAGATATCTGCACTAATGGATAAATTTGAGCATCAGTTTGAAACACTGGATGTTCAGACGCAACAGATGGAAGACACAATGAGCAACACTACTACGCTAACAACCCCACAAGTAAGAAGAGCAATTTTTTTTTTTTTTTAAATGTGATCTTAAATTAAACTGTATGGAAATGTCTGATTCCCTTCATTCTGCCTACTTTGAGACGTAGCAGCAACTGGAGCCTTTTCACTTTTTCTTTGTGCTTCTTTGTGATGAAGAGACTGTTTGAAGTTACAGTCACAAGTCACATGTATTTTAGTCTGTTTCACTCTTATAGCAGGTTTTATTTTATACCTTGAAAACTTTAGCCCTCCTGCTGAATAAGCAGTGTCTTGGTGAGTTCTTGATGAACTTCTGAACCAGAACGTGCTGCAGCATTAATTATCAAAGTGGAATATGCTGTGAGAAAATAAATAGTTCTAAGTCAGTGATATTAACAAAATGACATTGGTCATCACCACCAAATTATAGTAGTGTGTGCAAGGGAAAGGTTGTTCATTACCTACTTTGAATTTAGGGACATGCATTTACTAAAATAAATCCTTAAACACTGCATGACGTGGTTAAGGATTCCTAGTGCCTGTCCCACAAGGAGCTGAGTGTGCCGTTCCAACAGAAGTTTTGCCAGACAGAGAGATTCACTGGAGATAGTGCTTTGTAAATAAAAGGAACAAACCTAAACCCAAATCCCAGAAACCAGATCTACAGGAGATGGGCGTGTTTGTGAAGCAGTGTTTTAGTAGCTAATAATCAGCACTTGAAATACTCAAGTGGATGTTTGGAGTTTTTTACAGGTAAGTTTAATGCATTGTTTCAGAAGCTGGAGTTCAATTAATGGAATTTTAATAGGCTGAGCACCTCTGCTGGTTATTTTGGAGCTCATACAGGGCCCTCTGGTGGTTAAGCACAAAAATGTTCTGTAAAAGGCATTTCTCTTTAAATCCGATTTGTTAAAATAGTTTCTGTTCTCTAAAGATTTAATGGAAGAGTTTGTCGTAAACTCCAATATGCAACAGTTAATTTGAGTTTCTTTGCTCTAGAACCAGGTGGATATGCTTCTACAGGAGATGGCAGATGAAGCAGGGTAGGTAAAATTTTGAGTGACTATTTCTTGAGTAAATGTTGGTTCCAGCAGTTCTTCCTGGTTAATCTGAAGGTCAGACACCCATGTTTTATGTGTGTCTGTCTCCTGGAAGCAGAGGAGAATCACTACTTCCCTTTCACCGGTGGGTGTTGTTCTGGTAACAGTTTAGTGGCCAGAATTTCATTGTTTTCCCTCAAAGCTGCTCTGAATGTCAGGATGCAGGGGTGGTTTTGCAAAAGCCCAAAATCATACGTTACTTTTCATGTCAGAATAGTGTTTTGGTATTGGATTGGCTTTAGCATTCGCAATCCTTGCTGTGTTTCTCCACACTTTTCCTCTTTTCTTCCGTATCTTACCGCAATAAAACTTCCTGTAGTTCTGCTGTCACAAGCTAGACAGTGCCATCATGACGTATTTCAGCCTTTGGGGGAACGCTGGCATATTTCACAGAATACTACTTGCCTTTGTGGTGACACAGAAGTTGGAAGTGTCGCTCTGTTGGCTTGAGGATAAATACTTTTGACAATTTTTTTAGTAAAACTCTACTTTTATGAGTGAACTTGTTGTCATTCATATGGATGCCATGTCTGATGTACCTCTGTTAAATAGCAATCTTGCTCAGTCCTGATCAAGCAGATTGTATTTAGCTATTGCTGGTTACAATATAAGACTTGTCTTCTTGGTAATGAGTTTCTTTACGGATCAAGTTGTCTAATTAGCTGGAGCGTAGCGTTCATGGGATGCCGGTGGCCTCATGCTGCCTCAGTATTGCTCTGCTTGTCAATTACTGTGCTGCTTCCTTTAGCCATGCATGCCTGACTTGGTTTGTGTTGTTTTCTCCTCTTAGTCTTGACCTGAACATGGAACTACCTCAAGGACAGACAGGTTCTGTTGGAACAAGCGTTGCCTCAGCAGAACAGGTAAACGTTAGATTCAATTGAAATCCATGTTTTCTAGAGAAATGTGGTGTGAGAATTAGAGCTTTGCTCAGAACAAGCTTGCTAAATTGTAATTAGATTTTAGCTGTCCAAAAGAAATAATGTGTAGTTAACAGGCTTACAAGCAAAATAATTTTATCAATATGTTTGTCTGCTTAGTAAATCCCAGAAAGTTTACGTGTTTCGGATGTTTTTTTGTGTAGTTATTTCACAGAGTTCCCAGCAGCTGCCTCTCCTACCTGCTCCAAATTTACTGAATCCAGCCACGTCCCATAGCGTGCACGAGGCCTTTAGGTTTTTTCCCTTTAATGTGTGAAAGGTCTTACAGGAGCAGAGCAAAGGATTCCACCTTTGCTCTAGATGGATAGCTTAGAATTTCTTGTGCGTGGGCAGATCCTGACGTCAAGGTTGTGCAGATCTTTTGGTGGATTGCTTTTCCCATTCTAAGGGAATATATATGAGGGAATAGAAGAACAGTCATCCCATCTTTGTGGAGAAGGCTTTAGGGAGCCTCATCTTAGCTGAACAATATTTGGGAAGCCCCAAGTATTCCACATTCTTCGAAAAGTTCAATTCCACCTTTTACCAGGCCCTCTAAAACAGGTGGACCTACTGCTGTCTCACAGTAGTAGTTCAGTTGGACACCAGCCTTATCCAAATAAGGTGCAGTTCTATAAGAGCTGATTTACACTTGCAAAGATGATACGTAAAAAAAAAATCAACCCAACCCCATCTCTACTTGCTGTGTTCTGAAATTCCCTGCTGGGTATCCGCTGCTGGAGAGGAGGTAGTGGTACGGACCTCTGGTCTCACCTAGTGCAGCCGTTCTCAACGTCTTAAGCAAATCTTGTTGTGACTTGTACACGAGGTTGCTTGAGCATTGCAGCGCTTGGCAAAAGTTCATTTTCATGTTACTGATAGCTGGTTTCTCTGTGTTTTACAATTCTGCAGGATGAGCTGTCGCAGAGACTGGCCCGCCTACGAGATCAAGTTTAAGTCACACCGAGCTGCAGTTCTTTGTACAGGCTTTCGAAACGCTCTCTCTGTAACGGGCCCTTCACTGCACTGTGGCTTCAGTGTTTGAGTACTTGTAATATAGGGTACTTCACTCCTAGCTTGCAGGTCTTTCTAAAATATATTCAGTAACCCCGAAATATCCGCTCTCCAATGTCCGTTTCTGTACATTTTGAAGTTGATAAATTTTTCGCAAGCTTTTTTCACAAAGCCCAGTTGATATTCTCAGTCAGCCAGTAACGTTGGTACATTCTAGCTCAAAGAAAAGCAGAGTGTCATTGATGTATATTTTAAATGATGAAGTGATTTTTTTAAAATCATGAGAACTGTTTATGGTTGGAGAACTGATGTATTCAGTTCAGATGATTGTTGTAGATAACTTTCTTACACAGCCAAACTCCTGGAAAGCGCAGAGGTGGATAGGGTGGACTTCATAGAAAATATGCATGTTAAAACAGATAAGTGGACTTCAGGCTGAGTTTTTTGTCTTTTAAAGCTAGGGTAATTGGGCTGAAATTAGTGGTTTGGCTCAAAAATGAGTTACATATAATGTTTTCATATAATTGGGAGCTTGTACGGTGTCATCACTTTAGTGTGGGAGGAATAAAATATATTTTTCAGCTCTGTCAGTTCTGTTGGACGTTGCAGCTTGCTCTTTGTAATGTCAGGTGCTGTAGCTTCTCCCTTTTGCTTTCTTCTCGGTATCCTGGGGTGCAGCCAGTTGTGCCACTCGCCTCTGTTTCTACCAACGTAACATCTAGTTCCTGTTAAGAGGGAACTCATGCTGTTCATTTTTTTTTTTTTAAGTTCAGGCTGAGAAGCTTTATATGAAGTAACTGAAGCCTTTCTCCATTCCTCCTTACCCTGTCTTTGCTTTTACTCTTAGTCACTTTTTTATGTGTAAGGGCACGTCTTGTGATCATATTCCACACTTCAGTGTTCTTCCATGTATGAAAAATACAGAAATGCTCCTCCTCACGTTTGGATCTTCACAGTCCTTCATGAGGCAGGGTCCCAAGCTTCTTCAACACGGACACTCCCGTAGGTGAGCTTCTCCTCCTCTGCCCCTCACCGTGGGTGAGCAGTAGACAAGTAGCACGGGGCGAGCTGCTAGATGTGTACATCAGTTACGTTGGATTCGGAGCAGCTGCTTTGTTTTGTAAGGTGTAATATTGCTTTCTGCAGATAAAATATCATGATTTGTAATATTGCAGCCATATGGAGAAGCTGGTTTGTTTTAGTGATCTCTTTAACCCCTCTCCATTTCTGTACAGTGAGAGAATCTGCTGGCTGCTTTCAGTAGCTGCAAGCTCTGACTGCAGTGGTGAAGTAAAGAAATGGTTGTAGAAATTTATAGCTGAGACTGTTTGCGGTGTATTGTGGTAAACGGTGGTGGTAAAATTCTCTTTCTGACTTTTGGGGCTTGTTTCCCTGTTTCATCTTTATAGGGGTGAGGGAAGGTGTGAAGCGCTAGACTTAGAATTAGTTTTTAATTTGCTGGCGTTCAGGGTCATGTGGGTTTTCCAGCGTTGGGGAAATATTTAAGAAAAAAAAACTTCACTTTTTTTGTCAAGCAGAGCTTTTTCAGTGAAAACATGCAAAAATGGTTAAATATTTCAGAGCAGTTTCAAACTATATTTTGAATGTGTTATTCAAATATCTTTGAAGTTTTTGCAGGATTTTACATACTGAAGTATTCAAGACTACTGTAAAAACAAGATATGGAAAATAAGGTAGACAAAACAACCTAAAGTGTTGTGTATTTCACACTGGCAGCCTAAACGAAAACGGTTTGTTTAAAATGTGGTCTTCTCACTTGTTTACATTTGGCTTTGATGCAGCTTTCTTTAAACACCTTGGATGTTCCTCCTGTAAACAGGAGAAATTGGGAGGTGTTTAAAAACATGTACTCCCATCTCTAGTCTTGGTGCAATCCTTTCAAATTATTAATAAAACATCTTAGGAAAGGGGACTACATACTACTTTTTTTCTTTTTTTTTTTTCCCCCCCTAGCTCCTGAACAATATAACAGAACCACAGTGGTAAATCTATGCAACCAGGTTACCCGTGGCTGTGGTGACTGTGTGTGTGTGCCTTTGCCTTGCTGAACTGACTTTATTTTTTTTTTTTTTTTTGATATTCAGTTACTTCATCTCTCATGATAGGATTGGAAAGTTGCTGTTGTGTAGTAAATCCACATCTGAGCTTACTTTGCGGTTCCTTGTTGGTGGAGCTGTACCGTACCCTGCTGAGATTTTCGGTGTTTGATATTCGGCAACTTCAGCTGGCTTGTCTGGCTTATTTTAGTGTTGAAGATTTTCCTGCTTTTAGACTGTTTCTGGCCGTTCTTAAACTTTGAGGGGGCAGACAGCAATTCTGAGATCCCGTGTATTTGATTTTCTGAGTGTATTGCCTTGCCGTGAGCCTTGGGGGTTGGAGGAGTTTGAAAATGGGTGCAGATGAGACTGAGTAGACTGCTGCAGGGTAAATGTTAGATAAGCTTCATGATCTTACTGGCTGTACACAGTCTGTTTTGTAGTTTTGATCTTGCTAACTCCAATACCAGAACAGTTTTCATTATCTTTTTTTTTTTTTTCTTAAAGGGATTAACAAACATAAAGGCTTGATCGACATAATTAACGTTACCTCTGCGGGACTATGATGCAAAGAGGGAGGCAGGCTTAGCTGGCGTGGGGGAGAAATAAGTGTTTGAAACAATTATTTTTATTTTTCTTTCCCCCGACTGACTTCACTCTGAGAATTGCTGCGTATTTCAGCAGGGACAGGATTTTGTACGGGTTGCTTCTGTGTGTAGATCTCCTGCCCTCTCCTGGGGAAAATGATTTCTCGTTTTAGAAGCACTTGTGTGATGAGAGCTGGCATTCGGGAAGTTTTAACAGTTACATTTTGAATGTATATATTTTTCTCAAGTCTTTTGGAAATGTTTAAAACTGACAGTTACTCTTAGAGCAATATTTGGGTTTCGTATCCTTCTCCATTCAGGCTCTCCTCAAAACACTCGCTCTTTTCCGAGCAGCTCTGGCTCCTCACTCCCACGTTGCTCGTGTTTCTTGTAAGTTGATTGTGTATGTTTGTAGATGTTCATTAAATAAATAAACTGCATATGCTTTTATGTAAACTTATTACCAGGTAATATTTCAATATTTACGCTTAAGAGGAGACACATTGAAAGTGAAACATTGCTTGAAATGTTGCAAGATGGTTTTGCTCAACATTTTTTTTTTTTTCCTTGGTTGCTAAAACTGCTAGCGCATGGTAGCGTTATTCTTCATTCGTTTGAATTCCAGAACTGGAAACCGTGAAGAGCTTCAGATGAAAGGAGAGGGAAGGGAGAACAAGAACTTTGAGTTTCTCATTGCAGTGGGATAAAATTGTCAAGTTGCCTTTGTGGAGATCCTCAGAGCCAAAAAATAGTGACATTTTGTTAAATATAATCAGCACCTGCGTACAGAAATAAATTCTGAAGCTGGTGACATGTATAGAGAATAATTTTTGTAGCTCTGGTAGAGTTCATTTTGAAAACTGCTTTACTCGTACGGGACAATTTGTAAATGTAACTGCAAGTGGTAAATAAAATTGTACAGACAACTTGTTTCACATGTGTTCCTAGGTTATGTGGCTGTTTGCCGGCGGGGCTCGGTACGGGGATAAACAGGCAGATGTCACCGTGTCATCAGTATTTTCCTGTGAGAAGAAAATCAGAAGATTAAATCTTTATGGAGAGGAAATAAGAAGAAAGTGAAGTGGGTACTATCAAGAAATGTTTGGGGCAACAGTTTAGGGATTATTAAAATTAAGTGTAACAACATGAAACATAATCTAAGTATAATTAATTTTTGAAAAAATATTTAAGCTGATATGGAGGCCAAAGTGTATCCCTCGTGCTGAACAGCTGAGAGGGTGTTCTGTGCTTACCGTGCGTTACAAGGGGCCGCGTGGAAAACTGGCAGGCGATGGTGTGGGTTTGGGTTTGGAGCTGGAGCCCTTCCACTTCTATTTTCCCCTTCCGTTGTTGTTTGGGAACCAGCAGAGGGAGCCTCAGACTTTGTTTTTGCATAGGTCCTACACGAATTACTATTTTTTTTTTAATGCTTAAAACGAAGAGGACGTTCAGAGAGTCCTCTCGGGCTGGTTTAAGGACCTGTCTCCCGTGGAAGCTCTGTTTCTGGGCAGCGTCAAAGCTCAGCCGGACGCGCCCGTGTCGCAGCTCTGTCCTTTCCTCAAAGCTGCTCTGTCGCACAAAATGCGACCTGGAAACACCTTGCACAGGGCCATCAGCTGGTTTGTGTCCACACCTGGCCATCTTGGCTAAATGCACTTCAAAACGCTTCTTTGCTGCCTTCAGGCGTTGATTTGGGACTGGGAGAGCTGCTGTTAGCAGTGCAGGAGTAAATTAACTTTGTGCTTAAAACTTCTTATAAATTGTTTGACTTTTAGTGAAGTCCTCTTGGCTTTCTTTAGCTGTTGTGTTGTCTTTTTTGGTTTTTGCATTTTTTTCTGTGATGATAATTCTATTTCCATCACACTGCATGCTGATGGAAAATGTATTTTAGTAGAAAACTTCATTTTCTCATCAGAGGAGTTACCCACGTCGGGATTCTCTCTGTCCATGTAGGGCATTGCATTTTTTGGCTTTAGCGTCAGCGTTCAGCTATTGCGAAGGCCTGGTTTGAACTAACGGCAGCGTACGGCTCGGTGCTTTCTTTTTTGTCAAACAATATTTTTTTCAATGAAATCCCACGAAGGGTCAGTGCCCTTGTATGGGAAGCAGCTCTCTTCACTGCCATTCCATTAACGGACAAGAGCGATGCGGACAATCTGTAACTAATTCCGAGTGCCGATCGAGCCTGTTTAACTTGGGAGAAGGTGCAGTGAGTGAGTCCTACAGGCTCCCACTTGACCTTTACTGCTCTTTATTAAGAAAGTCATGCTGAATCAGCCTTGATACACGGTTCAAGATAAAAGATCAACAGCCCGTAGGATCCTGGCTCTTTCCAGCTCTTTGGAAAACTTTCCCATGTCTTCCCACAGCGCCAGTTGCTGTGAGGAGCTGCCAGAACCAGCCCATCTCGCAGCAGACCGGCTGCTCTCAGCCCTTATCTGGACAGGGGGGATTTTGGAGGATAAAAGTACTTGGGAATCGCGTATTTCTCATCTCAGAGATGGTTTACGGTTGCGGTGACCTGTGCCTATTGCTTAGGATATTTGAACCTTGTTAACTCTGAGTGAAACAATCTTTTTGCAAAAGTCTAAACCAATAAATGTTACGTGCCAGCAAACATGTGTATCTGACAAGATAATAATCAGCTTAATTTAATTTCCCTACTATCTGATTTGTAATTCTTTATTACAATCAATTTCTGTCAAAATGAGCTGTCAGGGATAGTAAAACATTTAAAAACTTCCTGTAAAGACACTCAATATTTTTTAATTTGATTTTTTTAAAGTGTTCTTTCTTTTTTCAAAGGTTAGATTAACGTAACCCTGGAGTCCCTGTACAGGATATTTCACTTTGTTCTTTTTGCAGTCAGGGCTCTATTTCTTGTCTCCTGCTGCGGAGCGGGTTGGGGTGGGAACCGCTAAGCTCCATTTCTGTCACTGGTGCTTTTTCCCGTTCCAGGTACCGGTTCGAAGCCCCAGCGTTCGACTCGAAGAGCAGAGGAGAAGCAGGCAGCCCCGTTCGGAGTGTTGTAAATTAGTTCCAGTCTCCAGGAGGCTGCTGTAACTAATTGGTGCGACCTGGAAGTGGATAAAGTCCGTAACAGTGCCATCAACTTTTCCTCTAGCAATGTGACAAATAGAACCTTTTTTTTTTTTTTTTTAAAGCCCGTGTAGGCTACATACCCCATTTGTCCTTTTGTGACGGGCATCGCTTCCGCATTGACGTGATAATGATTTTCCAGATTTCTGCTGATCTGTATAGCAGGTGCCTTAATTTATTAATGCCAGAAGGAGGGAAGGATTCCACAGCAACAACAAGAAAAGGATTCCTGGCAGCAGCTGTCTGTCAAAGCCGTTGCTTATCCAGTTACGCTGCTGTAAGTATCTGACCACTGCTTAAAAACTTGATATCTCTATAAAAAACGTGGATGTTTAACAACCTCTTCTGCAGAGAGAATCCTCTTTGTGAAGACAGCAGAAGTATCGAAGTGTGTTAGTGGTAATTTTTACATTTAACCAGGGCACTGCTTTTCACAAAAATATTTAAAAAAATACACTGTACTATAAAGATTAATCCTTACCAAACCCCATATATAGCATGTTTTAAAGTAGCAAATACAGAATATCCTGGGTTTTCTTCAAATATAAGGCTCTCGTTGAAGTTTTACAACTTTAATTAGCCTGTGGTTAGAGTATTAAGCAGAGCAGGTATTCCCAAGCTCTTTGTAAAGGTTTATGGCGATGTGTGGGAAATCTGGCTGTTTTCTCTGTACGCTGTTCACGGCATTGCACAAGTGTTCTCCTGCTCTACGACAGACGTGCAGGAAGAGCAGTGGTTTGCGAGGCCGCTGGATCTCATTTTTCCACAAATGAGAAAATCTTGGTATTCGTGTGGGGTTCGACTCTTGCAGTTAGTTGGTGAAATGGGACCTGTGCAGTCGTAGCTGTTAGAAACTCCGCGTTTCAGGGCCTGGTTAATTTTATAACAATAATTTGAGGCCATCACTCTAAATAAATACCAGCTGCCTTCTGTATTGGGCAGGGATTTGGGGAGTTTCTTTGTGCACCTCTGCTCCCAGCCCCTTCCCAGCCTGCGTCCCACCCGTCCTCTCGCGTCCTGGTGACCGGCAAGTCCCTTGGGCTCCCAAATAGCCTCGCCGTGAGTATAAACTGGCCAGCAGCGAGTCAGGATAGTCCAGTCTCCTATTTATTTGTGCTCTAGTGGGATGTGAACCTTGGTCTTCAAGGGTGAAAGGTTGAGGGATGTGTGTCTTGTTTAACTGCGCTTTCCAGATAATGTTTTCCTTTAATCTGTTAAGCAGACACGCCATTTTGTCCCGTGGCGTACAGTGGGACCCCTAACGATGCGCTTAATTACCACCAAACCGTGTAGGAGTGAGCGATGCCGGCAGGCGAGGAGAGCCAAAGCGGGTTTGTTGGCCAGGAGGAGTTCAGCAAGGCTTCCCCCGCCTCCAGCGTGGAATAGAAACACCTTTCCGCAGGAGCGCTGCGATATCTCCCTGATTTACGCGCCACTTTGGCCGCGGGATAAAGTCATATGGGGTGGCTTTCCTGTGAACTTTGATGGCTAAGGGGACGCTAGGCATTTACAAGTAGGAATGAGGAGATCCCAAACGATCGATGGATTTGAAAATCCCAATATAATTCCTTTGAAAGTTATTTTAAAAATACCAAAAAGCCTGTAGGCGCGTGGAGTTAATTGAACTATCGTAGCCACTGCTGCCTTTCAACCCTTTTGAGGCTTTTCTCTTACTGACGCTGTTCCTCTTAGACATTTGCGTGTCGTTGCATACCCAAGAAAGCATTTGGACTTAATTTTTGGCAGAACTGCTGTATACATTAATCAGCCGAGGTATATGGCTCCGTCACGTGCTGCGCCGGGGCTGGCTCGCAGACACAATAGGATGGAGAAGATACAGCAACACAGCTGCTAAATATATTTACCAGCGAGCGCTTAGTCACACTTCTGGAGTTTTAATTGAATTACCTTTGACAGTGGGCAGCAAACCTGGTGGGTGATCTACTAAATTTAACTGATGAATGGCCTCCCTCAAATCAATTAGCGTCCAGGCCTGCGAGCATGAACACATCCTGCCGCTCTGCGGGGACCGGAGCGGGGCGGGAATGACAGCAGCAAATGTGAGACAAAGTGAAAGCATGCATCTCCTGCCGCTGCTGACCCCTGCTCCCCACATGAAAGAAAAACAGGAGCCGAACAGGAGCTGAAAGAATCTGACAGTAAATCATTCAAGCTCTGCTTCGCAGGATGCTTCTAAACCGCTGGATTAATGCGGGGCAGTGTATTAAAAGCAAGATGCGGCGGAGCGCGGGGGATGCTGCCAGGCACCAGCTCTGTGTCCGTGCACCAGAAATACCGTCCGGCTGCTTCGTTACTGCTCACAGGTTCAGGGCAGTGGAATTCCAGGAGGAATCGGCTATCGGCTTCTCTTTTGCTCCGGTCCTGGCTGTAGCCGCGGAGAAGCCCTCGGGTTTTTGGGTGGTTGGTTGTTATCTGAATAATCAACCGACGGCCAAATGCAGGCTGGAGGTTCCTCTGACCTTTGCCTCCTCGCAACCCGACTCCCCGCGCCGTTCAGCTGGAGCATGTAATGAGGTGCAGATGGGACAGATAGGGTAACGGAGCGCGCGCAAAGATTTGAGGGGCTTTCGGGTTGTGATGAACCCAGGGAGGCAGAAAACGCTTGGTTTGGACCGCTATCCTTGGGTTGGGGGTGGCTGGAAAGAGGGGAGGAAGAGGAGCAGGGAGCGCATCAGCCTTCCTTCCCTTCGCCCTGTTTTGCCCAACGACCAGATACGCGCTTCCTCGGGAGTAAATCTGTGCAAGCACTTGATTTATTTCTGTTGAATATTGACTTAAGTGAAGACTCACTTTGGGCTCTACCACATCTGAATTTTATTTTCTTTTATTGCCGAAATGAAAAGAAAATGCGCTGAGCTCAACGCTGCCTGGACTGAAACCTGTCCAGCAGCCCTTGGAGGCGCTGCCAAGGCAGACTGGGATTCAAAACCTCGCTTTCCCCGTATCCACCTTCCCAGGATGGTGCCCTAGGTACCACTGCCTTGCGGGGCGTTCTGAAGCCGATGGAGGGCACAGCAGGGCTTTCCTTTCCTTGCCTTCCTAAGGGGATAGCATGAAGAGCACATTTTTTGTTTATTTTTAAGAAATATTATATTAAATAGTGCTTTTTAAGGAAAAAAGTCTCAAGGGAGACCTGCTGAAGGGCTCCACTGGGCAGTGCTGGTGGAGGTGACTCCATGAAGCTGTTGCAGGTACATAGGAGCGCTCAGCTGGTGCTGTGTCCTCAGCCAAGTCTTCATCTGCTCACCCCACATCTCCTGGGGGATCTGGGAGCCTGTGCAGCACCGTGAGCTTTTTTGCAGAGTTAAAGTAATCCCTTCCCTCAAGGTAGGGATCACCTCGCAGCACTGACGCATTGCTCTGGGAAAGGACAAAGCCAACGGGTCTGGCTTGATACCTCCCAAGAGAGACTACAGATGGGCGCTCAGGAGGATGCAGTTCTGGCTGAAGGTCTTCTGGTGCAGCCCCAGGTCTGCACGGCAGGAACACATCTCACCGCAATTCCCAGTGGCCTCCAGCCTGGACTGGAGCCAGCTGGAAGGCTCCCATCAGCTCCTAAGAGGCCAGGACTCCACTAAACCCCCCAGAGTTGTGCAGGAAGAAGGTGCTGCACCATCACCACTGTGAATGAATGCAGGCGTGGCCACCACACTGACCTGGTCCAGAGGAATAATTCCCAGCAGAGATGCTGGGGTGTGCGAAGCAATCTGTCCTCGCCTTGCGCAGAGGCTCCTGATCCCATGGGAACTGTTGGGCTGCAGTGTCCCACAGCGATGGGTGCCTTCTGGGTCCCCACAGCTGAGCTGAAGGTCTCCTGGGAGACTTGGCGCATCTTATGTCTGGCTGTGGTGCTGTGCGAAGAGCGCGGTGTTCGGACCAGACCTGGAAATGGGATGAGGTGGGACGGAATGGGATGAGCACCATTGTGCTGCTCAGGTGCAAGTCCTGAATGTGTAACACAAACATATTCATTAATGTAATTAATTGATAAACAAGTGGCTGCTGCCCGTGCAGAACTCCCCGGGACTTCCTGAGCTGTGCCTGCAGCCCTTTCTCTTCTCCTTCCTTTCCTCCTCTCCTCCTTTTGGAGCTGCCCCGAGTTTTCCTTCTGAAGCTGTTGGGCCAGCTCCTTGCTCAGCCCGGGACGCCGCCGCGCTGACAGCCCCGCCGCAGGGTTTCCACTTCAAACGCTCCATTTTGTGGCCCATCCAAGGGTTTGGCCTGAAGACGACCACGCGGGAAGGTGGCTCCAAACACCCGGGTCCGTCCCCTCCATGAGATTTCACGCGTTTTCAAACGGTATCCGTCTCGATTTGGGAAACAACAAAACAAGGCAAAGCCAAGGGCCAAAAACCCTCCCAGCGAGCAAAGTGAGAAATGTGGCTTTAATTCAGCCAACTAATCACTTCCAGCTGAGCCGGCCATTAAAACCAGTTGAAGAATTACAAGGTAAATAGATTAATGCAGACAAAGCAACGTGTGCGCTGGTCCATGTCTTCTTGTTACCTACAACATGCTTGGACGGTGACACACTGTTGGTCTAAGCCACTCGCTAGGCCCCGCGCTAATCAGCTAAAATTAAATAAACACGACTGATAAAAATGACTGTTGTGTTTGAAAACTGATGCACCAACAGAATTTACTCCAGGAGATAATTACGGATTGTTAAGCAACAAAGAAATAATTCCTACGGCCAAGGGGGAAAGCCGGTGGCGCGGGGAAGGGGCGCTTCTTCGTGTGCCGTCGCTTTCTCTCGGAGGGATGGAGCGGGGCTGCAGGAAGGTCTGTGGGTGGGCAGGAACCCCGAGGGAGCCTTTCTACCCCAGGACTCTCCAGTGGCAGACCAAAAAAGGGCTGGAAAATCAGTATTTTGCTGTGGGAAGAGCACATACCTAGCTTGTACCTCCAGCATCTCCCTTTTGCCACCCAAGGGATCAATTTCTTTGTTCAAATTTGTCCTTTAAATGCAAAGCATCGCATAGATGTCCTCACAGGTGAACCGCGTAAGCGATAAAGATGCTGTGTTTCTAAATAACAATATTAGTTTAAATATTAAAGCCAATTTCCTTTCTCACCAGAATGAGAGCAGAGTAAGACTCGTCTTCTCAAATGGAAAATATTCTTCAGGTAGTTTTTTTAAACATATTAATTCTAAAAGCAATTTATTATTGGAACGATAATATTGACTGGAAGCCTAACAAAGGGGGCATTTTCCAAAATAAAGAAGAAATGTTCTTTTTGTCTTTTTTTTTTCAATTTTTTTTCTTCTTGTTGGTAGGAGCTTCATGGTAACAGAGACGTCTAAACGGCTGACAGACAGAAATAACGGAAAGGCGGTGTTTGCGAAGCGTGGGATTGCAATGCTGGAACACACAGGCCCTCGTTAGTCGCAAGTGGACTTTATCGTCACCTGTAAGATGACCTGCTCGTTGCGGGTGAGTAGCGCTGTGCGGGCAGGGGCCGGGTTTTGGGCTGTATCCTGGTGCTGGGCTCACTCTTATAGGGGTGACTGCCCACTGGGATGGGTGTTTGCAGAAAAACACCATGCAGAACAGACTTTTAACCAAGAAACTGTCACCCTTCACTTCCCGCCCTACTGCCTTCCCAAGGTCGGCTCACATCTCAGCGATGAGGCTACGGCGCTTGCATGTTTCTTCGTGTAAACCCTGGCAGCACCGTTGGTCTCCTACATACATCCGTGGAGGTTCAGCAGGCACATCGAGCAAGGCTCGGTGATGTGGTTGCAGTGAAGCCAAAGAGCTCAGGCCTCTGGGAAGAGCTGGACATCTTCCCAAACACTTAGCTCCAACCAAGCACTTACAACCCTGCTCGCGCTTACGTACAGAAATATCAATTATTTGCTGTTCTAGAACCCTAACGTGTAGCTGAGGAAGATAAAACCCTTGTCTGCTATCAGTTTTGCTGGTGTATTTTAAAAATGCTAGCTGTAATCAGAGGAGATGTCACCAGGCGCTGCTGGCACGGCCCATCAGGAGGAGCAGGTCCCCAGTGGGTGAAGGAGACTTCAACAGGACCCTTGTTGCACGTGTTGGGGTTTGCAGGAATTGTAAACCTGAAAACATGTTTGTTCCTGCGGGACAAAGCAGTTCCTGCTGCCCTGGCTTCAGCAGACTCTAAATCAGTCTTTTATCACATTTTACTCTGATAAATGGAATATTTTATCGCAAGGAGCCATGTTATTCAGCTGGCTCCTCTGCAGATCTTCACACAGGCATTTCTCCGTAACTTTTTCACATATTTTCTTTAGCAGACTCATATCCTTTAGTATCTCACCGAAACACATGTTCAGGTTGAGATTAGCCCCTACAAAATGAAAATCGCTTGGGGTGCGGAGAGGGAAGTGGAATATTATTCTTGATCCTGAATTGAAACATTAGAAGCTGACTTCTGAATTATGCTGCGGGTTAGCTGAGCTGTAATTGAGATTGAAATTGGTCAGCTATTTTCAGTACAGCCTGGAAAGCTCCGAGTCTTATTCCCATTTGTGCCGGTGGAAATCCCCACCCATCATCTCAAATTGTGCTCTGCCTGCACCTTTGGGGCGAAGAGTGCCTCCCTGGCCCCTTCCTCCCCGAAATAACGATAAATGACAGCTGGGCAAAATTGCCGCTCCTGGCCAGAGAGGGGAGAGGTGGGCGAGAAGGGGCTTCTCCTCCGAAAGCTGATTGACGGCCGGGGTCAGGGTGGGGGGAGCGTTTGCCGGACCCTGTCAGATCCTAGGGAGCTGCTGACAGCTCCCGCTGCAGCTCCCTTCCTTCCCTCGCCGGCGAGATTTACGCTGCGATTCAGAGGGGGCTGGTTGAACTCTGCTTTGTTAGAACAGCCTGGAGAAAAACTAAACCACCCCAAAATTCCAACGAGCTCCTCTAAATCTGAGCTGTTGTTCCACAAGGGATGTCTAGAGGTGGTTGGGTGTCCATGGCGGAACGAGGAGCGGCGCTTCCTAATGCTTCAAAATATTAAATCACGGTTGACGTGGGTTTGCGCTCCGCTGTGGAGCAGCAAACGGCATTTCTCGGCAGATGATGAGCAATCGGCTGGGAAAGCTGCTTACGGACTGGGACGGGCGGGACCGGGACGTGGGATGGGTCTCCTGCCGCTCCTGGACCATGCCGCCAGGAGCTCATGGCTTTTTGTCCCAGCACAGTTCAGAGAGCGCTGAAAGGATGTGGACACCCTGTGCGCCCTCCCGGCTCTCCCAGAGCAGCAGAAATCCCCCGGGAATACGCTCCACGGGGGCGTTACAGGCAGTACGGTGCTTGGATGCTGCGGTGGAAAAAAATCCCCAAAAATAAGTGGGTTGACGGTTAATGGGAGCCTCTGCCTTTGGGACCGTCCTGCCACCAGCAGCAAGCATCAAACGAGAAGTTGATATTAAATTAATAACTCACAGCAGTCAAACTTTTAAATTTTCTACTGATTTGACGCACGGAAAGCTGGAATAGCACAACACGTTCTGCCTTCTGCTGCTGTCCCTCAGCGTCAAAATAGCACAAAGCCAAGAAAAAAGGGGACAAAAAGGAAAGGAGTCGGTTTGGGATTTCCCGGAGAAGCTCCTTGGTTTGCACCGGCAGCAAAGCAAAATACAAAGTGAGATCAAAAACCAAAATGCATGAAAAAAAAAGAAAATAAAAAGCAAATGGTTTGTGATAACTGGGATCTTGTTGTTAGGTGTTGTCGGTGTCTACAGGTTACTGGGAAAACAAAGGGGCCAGAAGGAGTCCCCGGCTGCAGCGGGGCTCTTTGTTACCGGCAGCCCCGGTGCCGCCTGGGAGGGAGCAGAATTCCTCCTGAAATCCCAGTTCCAGGTCTGGGAGGTCCCCACGCAGGGGCCCTGGCCGCTCTCGGCCTCTGCACGCAGCGAGGAGGCGAGGAACCCGCTCCGCTCCCCCCGGCTTTCTCTGGCTTGTGCTTTGGATGCTGTTTTTCTGCTGGTTTTTTTTAAAATAAATTGCAAAATCTCCAGTGGTAAAGCACTTAAATCAGAGAAATATTGATCTGTGGGTGTCTGTGTCAGAAGGGAAAAAATCCTCTATGAAAAATCACTGCTCTTAACTAAAACCAATGAACTCCAACGTCAAGCTTGTGTTTCAAAACCGAAGAAAACTTCCTCTAGCTTTAACTCTCAGAAAAAAAAAGAATCAATTTTATCTTTTGTTCACTACAACTGGGGATAATTATCTCTCAATATCATCAGTGCAAAACAGCATCGTAATAACAAATTGTTTCCACCGCCTCAGT
>JAAGAY010144592.1:37628-52172 GCA_011801015.1 Ardeotis arabs | reverse complement strand
AATTTTTTTTTTTTTTTTTTTTTTACAGGGCTTGTACAGCCTGTAAAGTGTCTTCAAGTACAAAAATCCCCAATTGCTCTACATCTAGAATCACCCTGACCACTGGGCTTTGGCCTTCTAAACCGGGGCAAAAATGAAAGTGTCTTTATAAAAATATCCACCATGTGTGACACTCTTAAACTGTTTCCTAACAGCGTCTGATCTAAGAGGGGCTTGAACTCCAGTTTTTGTAGGTACTGCTTACATCTCTGAATGCTCCTCATGTTCTTAATCACGTCTGCTCCAGAGATGAGGCTATGAATAATTAACCATGCCTCCAACATTACAGTCATAGATTATGGTGGTGGTGACTTGTGGACTGCCATGCGCAGCATAAACCATTTAGGAAACTCTGTTATCCACTTTCCCTTTATATTTGTCTTGCAATCACTTACCGCTTAAAAGGGTAAATCTTTCATAGCTTTAATTAAAGCATTTAAAATAATTTACACTGAAATTGTATGTGCTTGGGTCTGTCAAAATTGATGCTTTAATAACATGTCATCCCTTTTTTCGATTGCCCTGAAATCTGTTAAAATTACCACTAATCTAATTGGGAACAAAGTTGTCAAATGCATGCAGCTCTGACAGTTTGTCTTTCTGCAAACTGCCGACAGATTGCAAGTTACGCATGTGTTGAGCAGATGGGTAAGTTAAAAGGAACACAAAAAAAAGCAATTTATTAAATCACCTGGAACCAGCAGCTCCATTCCAAAAATAGTGAGAATGAAATATAGCAAGAGCTAGGAGAGTTGGCACTGGAATATGCCAGAAGGTACCAGTTACAAAACAAGATAAACATTTTGAGAAGCCTCAGCTGTGTTGCAGAATAATGAGGCGTTATTTAACCCGATATAGATTACCAGCAGAAATTAATTTAGGGTGCAGGGTTTTGTGAGAGTGTGTGAGTGTGCGTGTGTGTGAGTGTGGGGTTTTTTTTTAAGGATTTTTTTTTTTTTTAAATCCCTGTGTTTTAACTCCTTCATGTCTGAAAGACAAGTCACCCATCTCTCCCTCAACCCCAGCTCATCCCCACAGAGCTGCTGGACCAACTTTAACCCCATGATGGAGACAGGCAATGGGTGCCCTCTCCTTCAGTTTCCTCCTACACCCTCCCTTTCACGGGCATCTCCCTCATATTTGAGAGAGGCTAAGGTTGCAGGTTCCTCAGAGCCAACCTGGCCACTGACGTCCTCAGGCTAGGCAGTCCCATACCTGCCCATATATAATTTTTTTTTTAAGGAAACGTGAGAAGGAGGGAGGCAGAGCTTGAGCCCTGCAGGAACAACTGGCCCATCCGCTCCAGTTCTGCCCTTGGCAATCCCTTCCTTGGACCTCCAGCTCACTCCCCATTGGCCTTACTCATGCTTCTCTCCTCTCTGATCACCCTCCCTGTCTCCCATCACTCTGTCCCCCACAAGCAGCAGGAAACAGAGATGAGCTCTGTGGCCATCACACAGGTCCAGTCCTCCCTGCACAGGTCCATCTGCTCTGGGGATGCCTACTTGGCTGTGTTTATATAGCGTTTAGGAAAAAGCAGGCTTCATTCTTGGTTGCTCCACAAGCACTACTCTGTTCAGCAGCATTTATGATTAAAGAGCAAGACCAAGATTAAAAAACAGTGCAGAAGCACTAGAAGAGGAAGATTCACCTGCTGAGGCCGCCACGGAGGGCACTGGTGTGAAGGTGCTTGTGAGCTTCCCCTGGTTCAGTGCCCACCTCGGAGGGAGGGATGAAGGCACGAGACTCCACCAGTTCACGTTCATTTTTGGAGGAAGTCCTGAAGTGCCTGCTCTCGCCGATGGTTAGGGGTGTTGTAGGCAAGAAGCAACTGCTGTGCCTTGGTCTAGCTCTGCCAAAAGACCCGCACCAAATCCTGCCCACAGCAGCCAGGTGGGCAAAAGAGAGGGAGGACAAATAGGTCTTGAGACACCACATCACCTTGAATCGATGGGATACTCCCCGGTCCCACAAAGAAAGAGATGAGCTCCCACGACCACAAAGTACATTAGGAAGGAAACCCTCTCAGCAACTTTATGAACTAACTTTATAAGCCACAGAGCCAGTTTAAATGGCTACAGCATCATTTCAGCAAATGCAGATACACTGATTTAAACCAGCTGACAATCTTTGGCCCATAATGCAAGGCAATATGTATCCCTTCCAGTGAGCAGGGAGCTGGGGCCGCTTCATACATGTGTTCAGGGAGGAGAAAAGATCATAAAAAGAATTGCAAATGGGAGGTTACAAGCAGGATTGCTTCTCTTTTCCTTTTTCTTTTCTTTTTTTTTTTTTTGTTTTAACTAAGGAATAGCATTTTGACCCCTTCTTTCCTATAGAAAACTTGAGGAGGAAAGTCTGCTTAATTTTCTACAATTTAAAGGTGTCTTTACATGCTCATGTAAAGATGGATGAGCCACTCTCCTGCAAAAGTGATGGCTTTCCTTCTTTAAAATTTAGATTTATAAGTCTCAACGAACAGGAAAGATGAAAATTCAGCCCTAGGTAAGATTACTGCACTTAGTGTGCCATCAGGCAAAGTATGATCCTTAATGCAAGATTAAAAGGATATAACATAAACCAGCTAAGAAGCATTGTGGGCCTGATTCTGAAATTGTCTCCAAGTAGTTTAGATTGTGCCTGACCCTACGAAAGCCAATGGGAAAAAATAAAAATCAAAGCAGAGTGAAAATATTTCAGGTATTTCAAGAGAGGTTGGGTCAGCCCCTGCATTCCTGAGCTCCCGTGCAGAGCAGGGATGGAGGCAGAAGATGCTATTAAACAACATTTACGCCTCCACATCCAAAAGCCAGAGCTTTTCTGGTCCCTGCTTGGCTGCCTCCCTGCAGCTGGGCTGGAGCAACCAACGCAGCGAAACCACATCTCTCTTCCCTGTCTTGTCCCGGGGTCCTTCCTCGAAGCTCCTTCCCTCTCCCATGCCCCCCTCCTTGCACGGTGTGTGGGGCGGGGGGGGCACAGATGCTGGCACACACTTTTTCCTTTCACCACAATTCAAACGGACGTTTCCCCCCACCCCCCCATATCCAAGAGGGTCATCATTTAGAGTCCTTGATTTATTTAATGGTGGTTTTAACCCCACTTAGAAATAGGCTGCTTTCATGATTTATTGATTCCTTCTTCCCCTTGTTAATTTGACTCATTTCTTAGGAAATTATTCATAGTTAATCATGTAAGAATAAAATTAGTTATAGTGCCTACTTTGCCGCAAAGGCAGTCTAAATAACTTTTAAGGCAAATGGGAAAGAAAAACACGTTAGAGCAAAAAGAAAGGAAAAAGCAAAAACCAGAAGAATCTATATAAAATGATGGTAATCCAAAGGGATCAGTAAATTAAGCCTCTCCACTGTCACTGGTTAGAGGACGGCACAAATTTACATTCCACAGGAGCCCGGCTTTTCCAGCAGGCTCTCCTCAATTGAATTTGCCATATCTACTGGGAAACGCACCATTTGGAAGATAAAATCTCCCACCACTCCACCACCACTGCCACCATTCAGACGATTAAAAAACCCCGCCAACTCTGTTGTGTGCCTTTTGTGCCCACTAGAGGAATGTAAAACCATTATATTTAAGTATCGTAATGGCCAACATATGCTTTTTCTTAGAAATGACACCACCATCTGGATTAAGTTCTCCTGATCATTTCAGACAATGTTACGATTATTATTATTTTTTTTTCCCCTTCAGGAGAACGAACTGCCCAGAAAGCAACAACAGTCGCAGATGGGGAATTTTTGCTTTTCCCTTTCCATCCCAGAAACCTTGAGAAGTGTGGTAAACTCTTTATACGTACGTAAATAATTTGATTTCACTTGCTAATTGATCATGAAAGCCTACCTGGGTACACCCCAATATTAAGCCCGCGAGACTCCTATTGCCTTTGGCCATACAAGTTCCCTATTGCAGATAATAAAGTATGTAATTGCCATAACGATAAAATTACATCGTGGCACTGTTTGCAGCAGTCTCTTCCCCACAATCATATTGGTCGTTAAATACCACACCGACTGGTATGGGGAGAAAGAGATGCAAGCTTAACCCTTCACTGGCTAAGAGCTTTTCAGCACATTGGTGTGCAAAGGGGAGGTCTTCTCACCTGAGTGAATCCATACCAGCCCCATGGCTATTGTCGTGGACGTCGGAGACCCTCTGGGCCACCACATCCAACTGGCGGTAACTGGAAATGGGCACGCCGGGATAATTGATGTGCTCAATCTGACCATGCACAGGTGGCAGGGAGACGGCGTACAGCAGCTTCTCGGGTTTGCTCGTGCCATCTGTTGCCACCGGAACATCTGTCGTCAAGGTCACCCTGTCACCCTCTGTTAAAGTTACAGGTTTGGCGAGTAGAACAATGTCACCTAAAAAAATGAAATGAGTAAAAGGCAAAACCAACGGGAGAGGAATTAAAGAGGAGAATATTCCTTATTACATCGCAGACCAGAAGAAAAGAGTGGGATAAAAGTCAGCCAGTCAGGGGAAGCAGAAGAATTTTATCAAAACAGCTTGGGAAAATATTCTTGCTTTCGGTTTTAGAGGCAGACAGGACATTTACAACAGAAAAAGCTGCAAAGCTCTCTCGTTTGTTTTCAAATACACCCCACGGTGAGTCTCACTTGAAGGCTGATGCTAAGTGGAATCACAACATTTTTATCTAATCCCAGACTGGGTGAGTTTATAGAGGAGCACGTGCATTTATCTGGCTGCATGATTTGTCCAAAATATTGAAGCCAGCTTTGATTTTCTGTTCGAGGAGAGAGAATGACCCAGTTGTTTAGAAAGAACAATTATGTTAATAGATCCAAATGAGCCAATGGACAGAATGCGTTAATGAACTAAGCATTAAGCGCAAACACTGTGTTTTAAGCCGATAGTAATGCTGTAACCGCAGCAACAGAGGTTCTGGCTCCCTTGGATTTATTTATGACGAGCTCCACCGTATCGCCCAGGGCAATTTTCACATTTACAAAGGAGTAGCCCGGAAAATTGAACAACTGGACTTCAGGAAGAGGAGTAGCGATGATTTACCTAGTCAAAACCACTTCATCCTATTCCATTATAAACCTCCTTGTTTTTCAAAACATACCTGAATCAGGGTGGCAGCACAACAGTTGACCTACCAAAGGCAGAAGCAGAGAGTTTTTAGCTGAGGCCGTTGCAAAAGCAAGAAAATAACGTCAATCAGTTTCCGTTGCTGTCAGTTAACCTGCTGATGACAATGCACAATAATGACATTTCTAGCCTGGACTTGGCAGGAGGTTTTTCTTCTGTTTCTTGCCTTCTTACTATGTTCTTTCCAAGTGACTTTCAGAACCAAGAGGTTTCTCTTAAATGGAGAAGGCTGCCCGTAACATCTGACAATAGGTTGTCAGGGCTTGAGGGTTTAAAAAATTTATTTCCACAACAAAATCTGCACCAATTTCCATGCTTTCCACCCCATTTGATAGCTCAACCTTTGTTATTATCCCTTTTAACACCACTTCTCCACTGTAACTAGCATGGCAAACAAAAACCGTGATTGAGACTTGATGCATTCAAGAAGTGACTATCATTGGAGGAAATTTGTCTGAGGAGGACATTGTAATCATTCAAAATATAGATACAATTAGTTAGCTTGCCTTCATATAGTAAAAATTTTAATTGTGGTTGAGAAAAAAGGAAAATTACCAGCCCCTTCCTCAGCACAATGAACATTATCAAAACTCACCAGTCTTGGAGCATTTGGTATCAGAAAAATCATTTGTGCTGTGTTGGAGAAGTTGGGTGCTCTTACTTTTTGGTTGCATCTTTGAAGGAGACTACGTTTGTATGAGATCTCACTGAACGGGGACTTCTTTTCAAACTGTTTCTCCTTGATCTCTGATCACATCTGGAAAAGCAGACACGAGAGGATCTAGAAAGGGAAAGAACGGGACAACACTCCAGGAAGCAGCCAGGGACACAGGACATCGATCTGCTGCACACTTAGCTCAAGGGTTATAGAAGTCCACAGTCAAGCCTAAGCTGATTAAGTAGATACAGTGCTTATGTTGGCTCATTTTCTTTACCGGAAATTCAAACAAATAAGACAGAATAAGGAGGCAACAGTGACACAGGCAAGTGCATTTAACCCAACTTCAGTTATGCCTGTGTGGAAAAAAGGGCCAGGTTTCCCACAGCAGCTTGGAAATCCTGATACTCTCATTTTTTAGATGTTTAGCGGGGGACAGCAATGTTCACCTAGGCTGTCCCTTTTGGAAAAGCCTTCTGCTACTATCTGCCACCCTGCTGTGTTTCTCCATTAATGACATCCCTAAACAGAGAGATGCAGTGATAGGAGATTGCCCCAAAACCAGTGACATGGAGAAGACCCTCGTCCTCATAATCACTTCTTTGAGCAGTACGTTACCAACTCCTAAGCAATGCCTTAATGCTGGGGGGAAAAAAACAGTCTCCTTATGTCCCTAATTATGAGCACATGGATGAAGCTTTCAGGCCCATACTTAAGCCACACTGATCTGAGTACACTGCTGAGCTGGGATGTCAGCCATCAACCAGTACAGTTTGGCTACCATGAAGCAGGTATTATTTAAAATAACTTACCTAAAAAGTGTCCAGGTTTATACCAGTAATCGAAAGAATAAAAATACACAGATCTGGTCTTCGAGGCAGCCTGATTCACTACTTTTCTTACTTGTTTATTTTTTTCAGCCTGATACCCACCGTGGTCAGGGCACGCACCACTAAGCGTATGCAGCGTATGACAAGAAGACACATACATCTGAAGTTGTTCATCTAGCAACAACATTTGGCCTTGATATGTTCATTTTTTTTAGATTCTAGGAAAAAAAAAAAAAAGCACTTTCAGATTTAAAGGAAAAAAAAAGGACTCCAACTGCTAGGATGGGTGAAACGTTGTGACCAACTGCACCTCGGCAGCTCGAGTGGTCGCCAGCATCCCCCACGTGCTCCTCAGGGCCATGCCGGCTCCCTGCCTGGTGATGCTGGTCGGATTTTTTTTTTATTCACTTGCTTAAATGTCGTGGGCTTGAAAGTTTGACTTGAAATATAACGTTAGTGGGTTTGTGGTAAAAGCAGCAGAGAGGATAGGATGACAGGCGGGGCAGAGGGGACTGATTGAAAGCAGGTGTGGAGGAGGAAGATGGGAGGAGGAGAAAGAGGAAAACATGACTGAGTAAGTAAACTCAACGTTATCATACATATTGAAAAAGAGCACCCATATATAGAGCACCCACCTGTGCTCACTTCTTTTAACTTTTTTTTTAATACATAACAAGAGATGGGCTTTCAAAACCATCTACCAAAAATCACACAGCATCGCCCATGCTCCTCCCCCAGAAGTGACCATGGGAGGAAGAGGAGTGGCCAGACGTTGTCCATGGCTTTAAGTCACCACTGGGAGGTACTGGGGTCCTAGAGGAAGGATGGTGCAGGAAAGGATGAAGGTACAACGGTCCCTGAAGTCTTCAAGGTGGGCTTGGTTTCTGGCTACAGCGGAGATTTTGTATTTTTATCTGTATACACACATGCAGACAGAATAAAACACAGGAGAGGCCAATGTTTCACCTAGTTTGGCCTCTTGAGGATCTTCATCATGTTCATTGGACTCCTGCACAGAGTACATCCTTCTTCCCTAACTGGTGAAATACATCCTCAAGTGAAAAAGGACTCGCCCTTGTAAGGGGAAGGGAATGACCAGGAAGGTAAATTTAAAATTACGGGACATTATTGACTGTATGAGGCTGCTTTAGGGAGCCTCCTCTCCACAGAGAGCTCCCTCTCTCCACACATCCGCACACCTTCACACCATCCCGATTCTGTGCAGCTTCACCTAGTTTTGTTTTGTTTTTTTTTTTTACATTTTTACTTGATTGTACATATTATCATCTCATTGACTCCAAAGCTTTCCAGGGCACTGAAAAGGAGAGAGCATTAAAATACATTGAAAAGTCCTGGAGCTCAATTAACACACACCAGGGGGTTCAAGAGGAGGGGAAGGGGGGTTTCAGCTCCAATTAGAAAAGGCAAACTTATCTTTTTTTTTTTTTTGTAATATCAGCTAATTAGACTTTGACAACCAATTAGCAGATTTTTAGTTTTGCTGAGAATCAAGTTAGGGCTGAGAAAGGAGGAGGCAAGTAAACCAAACACGCAAAATGCTCCTCTTGTACCACAAACAGGCTGTCCTAAAAAAAAAAAATAAAATATCCACAGGGCCAGATCCTGCTCCGGGATTTACAGCCCCTTCAGCTGGCTGCCACGCTGGTTACTCGCAGGTGTAAATTGAGCATAGGACTCAGCCTGCAAACTTAAGCTCGCCATAACTCACACAAAGCTGCAGCTGAGAAGCATTCTCTAGCCTCCTTGCAAGGTTACATTTTAACTTTTAATAACCTTTTTTTTGCTATTTTTTTTTTTTCCTACCAACCATGAAGTACCCAGATGATTATTTAGGATTAATGGATTATCAAAAGTGCCAGTTGGCATACTCCTAGTAAAGGGAAAAAAAAGAGGGGGGGGGAAAAGTGTAACAAATGCAGCTGTTTACTAATAAATAAAGCCTCAGCTGTAACAGGAATAAATTAGATGCATTTAATTGGTCGACTGCAAACCTCCTCTCTTTATTACAATGCTGCTTCTTGTTATTTTATGATGTCAGGGTAGATGGCAGACTGACAGAGTGTTTATGAATCACAGTTTGCAGATGGCACTCCTGGTTTTTCGGCAGTTACGAGCACAAGTAGCATGAGGACTCAATAGAGGGTTTTTGCCAGGGAGGACCCCCTGAGAATTAGCCGCCTTCATTTCTTTGGTGCCAATCTCCCCCTGACAGGAGCACTATTTCACAAAACCTACATTCAATAAATTACAGCCGCCTGGCAAGAACTTGGAAATATTTAACACTCTGAGGACACCGGCGTCTCAATTTGATTTCTATTCATTTCCAGGGGACGTCAGGCACCACTTGGAACAGCCCATGCTGGTGTGCCTGCACGTGTGTTTCCCCCTCCCCAGCTAAAAAAAAATATTAAAAAATAAAAAAATCATGGTCTCTGCAGCCAGGAATATCTCCCCCGCCTTCAAAATGACTTTGAGCCTCCAGAGGACGGTTTACGGTCTCGTGCCCTGGTCCTCCCGAGTTGCCCTGCCTAATGACAGCTTTGTAATCCAGTTGGGAAATAATCTCGCATGGCTGCACTCGGAGCTCGTGAGCTGTAAAACTTCTGGATGGAGCTCCTTTGCCTGGTCACTCCAGCGAGCTACAAGCAAGCGCAATGAGGGATGTGGTCATAATTGTCAACAGATTTGTAAATTTGTGTCATTAGTTATGCGCATAATGGATTTTATTCTAATGAGCTTGTTCATAAGAATGCCAGGAGGACTTGGCCCCTTTGGAGGAAATAAACTACAAACTTTGCCCATGCATTTTAAAACACTTCAGTGCCACTAACAGGGGAAAAAAAAAGTTTCCTCTCCTTTCAGTGCACTGCACTTTTCACTGAGGTGAACCTGATGCAATAAGCTACGGCTCCTTTTACTGCTGTAAACCCATTCCCAACCTTTGCTGGGATTTCTCATGGATACATAGACTTTTCAGATGGGGATATGGTTTTTTTTCCATCCATTGAATAAAACTGGAAGCTATGACTCTTTGGGCTCAAGATACTGATATGAAATTTCCAAAGGCAGCCCTCGTCCGTATGCTCCCACCTGAAATTTATTGCAGGACACAATGCTGTTGAAGCTGCCACAGCCTGAAAACCAGAGCGCTCGTCCCTCCAAACCCACCCTGTGGTGCTCGGGGGCCAGTCAGCAGGGCCTGGTTCACATGGAAGAACAATAAAATGAGTTATTATTAAATCAGGCTTTTATTATATCTATTACTATTAAATGTATTCTTATTAAATCTAGTTATAGCATTAGATTTGTTCTCCAGAGGCAAAGAACGAGGCTTCTAAGCTTACTCTTTGGGGAAATCTGCTCCTGCTTTTCTTAGAAACAACCTGGATATTTTTATTGAATGCACGAGCTGAGCGGAGAAGCAGACAAGCCCATGGAAACCTACTGGCACCTTTGCCAAAATGATGCTCTCCGCGTGCCCAGCGGAGCCCTCTTCCCCTGCTCTCCCTCCTCTCTCTCTCTCTCTGATCCTGCTTTTCAGCCAAGCACATATAAAAATCTCCGGCATGTGCCAAGTACTACAGATGGGTCCATTGTAGCACACCCTAATGTTCGTAGCTGACACCCAGGTGTTACAGTTTGTACTTGCTCGCTAGCCAGACGGTGGCCGCCTGCCAAGGGGAAGGCACAAAGCGCTCCGGCACCACGCTGAAAAGCTATATAAGAGAGACTTTAAGAGACAGAAGAGCAGGTAAGAGGCTATGCAAAAGCAAGAGGAGACGGGTCCACCAGCAACCGCCTCCCATCCAGCCTCCCGTCCCGTCCCCATAAAGCTGTGATTTATTATGGGATTACATCCCAGCATCTCCGTTCCCCTGACCTTATCCACAATCAGGCCAGCGCGTTTCAAACCTACTGCTGATCTGCAAGTTAATTCAGGCCTGGCTAGCCATAAAAGCGACTTATTGAAAAGACAGCGGGCAGGGGGAGGACGGGCTGCCTGTTTCTGATGTGCTCAGATGGGCTGCAGACACCGCCTGCACGGAGTCCAAGTGTGCAAGGAGCACAGCTCCTGAAATCACACTAACTCACCATCCACAGGGATTCAAGCGGCCTTGAGAGCATTTAAGAGCCCTTCCTATTTCAGTAGCCAGAAAGGGTTAACACCAGTATCCTATTTTCTCTTCCACTTTCCCCTCCCAGGAGCCTACTCCCCTTCCAGCCTAATTTCTTTCAGTTTAATTAATTTTCAGTAATCACAAGTCTAGACACCACAAGCAGCAGCTTCACACCCCAGGTGACACGGTAACATTCGTAGGGGACGGGCAAAGGGATGCGGTGTGGTTTCACACACCAGCCCCCCCGCACAGAGCTAGAGCTGCCCACGTCTCAGCTAAACCCTTTTTGGAGAACAAATAATTTTTTGGAGAACAAACAATTTTTTGGAGAACAAATACTTTTAAGGATTCAGGTGCAGAGAGCTTGTCGACCATCTGGCTGGCGGGGGCTTCCCAGCTGTCTGCAACGGGTGCGTTCAGAGTAGCACGTACGAGCAGGGTCCAACGCTTCGGAGACGTGCCAAACCTGCGGCACATGTGGAGAGCAACTGTGCAGCACCAGCTCACTCCAGAAAGCCTTGGATCGGCAGCACATGGGCTATAAAGCCACGCACCGTACGTATGCTGTGGCCCATGTAGGATTTCTGGAGGGCTGGCAGCCCTTGTTGACGTTACCAGAGGTGCTGGGTCCAACACGCGCCTGATATGTGGCCCCATACCTGGCTACTCTGGGTAAATCCAGTTCTCACTTCTTCGATAAAATTTCCAAAAGGAAAAAGAGAAAAGTGCAGGAGTAGCTCTGATGGTCTTAAGCAAGTCGCCCTTTATTGACCATGCAATAGCAAGGTAAGAAAAAATATAAGGCAAGTTAGAAAATAGTAATGATCTCTCGGAAATATGTAGAGGGGGATCACTTGAGACATACACAGGAGGAGCAGGGGTGCAGTGTCCCGAGGAGAATTGGAGCTTGGTGTCACTAGAGCACAGAGGAGCTGAAGTGGGCAAGGTGTTGCTTAGTGCATTGAAAACTGAATCTTTTCCAACCCAGAACCACCTACAACCCACCAGGCTGAAGCACCTTCGAGGGCTGCCACCGTATCTGTTGGTTTTTTCAATATGCACCTCCATGCATTAATATTGATTATTACACATCCCAACAGTAGCTGCCGCTGATGGCTCTTGTGCTATTCCCTACTCATCAAGCACTGATGAGTTCCAGAAAAGCTCATGGTGTTGGAGGGACTTGCGCGTATTTGGGATGACGGTCCCCCAGCACACGAGAATCAACTGGGGGTCCAAAGCGAGAGCTAACAGCCACCAGCCCTGGTGCTTACACAGAGGCTCTGGACCAGTTTTTAGCCCTATAAAAAGCACACATTTTAAAACCATAAAATTGGACCAACTGATAGCCAGCCAACTTTCGGTATAATCTCTCTTTCAGTCTAACTCCAGTACAGAAAGAAAAAGAATACTAATGAAGGCGCTTGACAGAAAGGACAGTTAGTTCATGCATGCATTAGTGAACAGTTATGGTGTGTGAAAAAAAAAAAAAAAAAAAGCCTTCCTTTCCTTTGGTTGCAGAATATCACTGCTAAAATATTTCCCCCCTCCTCGCCCCAGTCTGAGATTTAGTACTGGTATTTACTGAGCACAGTCTGCGGGGGCCTCTTCCCACCCTGTTTTGATGTGTTTCCACCTTCACTAAGACCAAGCAGGACAAAAAGCCAAGCAGCCATCGCCTACGGTGCTTGGCTCCCCATGCAAAGCCCGGTCCTCGTTAGAGATTATTGCTCACCAACGTGTTTGCTTACAGCGAGGAAGCGGTCTGCTGCGTCCCCAGCCCTCACAGCTCGTATTTAACTCCGGCACAACCTGCGTATTCGGGTCAGCAGCACAAAGCCTCCCTTAGAGGATCGCTTCCTTCCTCTTCCGAAATGAATGGCTCTGCAGATCTGTTGGTTGGGCGCTTGTATTCCTATGGTGAGAAAGTAAATATTTGATGCCGGAAATATTTGTCGCCTTGTTTGTGAAGATTGAGAATAATGCCATGGGCTTCGTTGAGCTGGGATCAGTGGCACCTGATACACTTGTAGCCCAGGATGAATAATGCTGTCCTTACCCGCCCCATAATATTTTCCAGTTTCTGATCATTATGTTATATTTACCGAAACAAGGCCGCTTGATTCCTGAAAGGTTTGGTGTGTGCGTGTGTTCCCGGCAAGCAAAGCAACACAAAATAAATTAAATCCATGGGACAGAGCACATTAAAGTCTATTTGGGTGTTACGAGCTAGATTTCCTAATGCACTCAGGATGCCCAAAAAAATGGAAGTTCACTTTTACAGCCACCTTCCTCCCCTCTCGCACTCTCCCCCCTCCCTTTCCCTTCAGTAGATTATGTGAGACTCATTACTTTTTATAGCTTTGAACAAAAAACATAATCTTACTGTTTCTTACTAATATTAGGCAATGACATAATGCCATTTGCAGAGGTGTCGTGCAAAGAGCCTGACTTTTACTGGCTTCTGATGGCAGGGCTCTCCACTTTATATTCTGTTTTATGTAAGCCTCCTCAGAATTTATTGACCTCAAAGGATTTCTCGAGTTGCTTAATTATAAAAGGAAGAAGACAGCACAGTGGCTTAGCGAGCCAATATAAAAGTCAGTTGAAATGTGTCATTATGGAGAGGGATGGCGGAGGGAGACGTGTAGCTTCGAGGGTCTGAGCTCAAGAGGCAAGGCTTTTCCTCGGAGTTATTCCCCAGCAGGGCTGGGATGCTGCAGGGTGATGCCGGAGGATGGCTCCTAGCTTGCCTTGGTGTTACGTAGGTGTGTTGTGTTAGCTCCAGGGATATGGGCAGAGGCTATGGGCATCTCTGAAGCAGATGAGGAGAAAAAAATCCTGCAGAGGACCTACCAGAGCCACCCAAATGCAGGAGAAAGTTTCAACTAAAAACCTATGTTTGGTCTTGCTCCTTAGCCTGTCAACCAAACCAAGTCATTAACTAAACCATTTCCAGAGCAAGTCTTTGCTGCAGGAGCTGGCTGGGGATTTCATTTGTCAGAAAATGAACAGAGAAATAAAAGCCCTAAAGCCACCACTACCTTCAGCTGCAGACCTAGGCACGTGGGGACAGTTCGGCCGAGCTCATCTCATGGAGCATCTTTGGTGTCTGCTTCTGACCCAGCACTAGAAATGGCTTTTCTCAGCTGCTTCAGCTTCCAAACCTTTGTCCCTGAGGAGAAAAACAAAGAAAGAAAAAAAAAAAAAAACCAGGAAGGGAGACACTGGTGAAAAAACAAACCAGCACTGGTTCCTCCCTATTCAGCGAGGGGGATTTAATGATTCGAGCCAGACTTCCTTGGGCTCAGCGTGTGTCCATGTTGCACAGAGGTTACTCACTTCACACACTCTCTTGTCCAAACTTAAAGCATAAATTATGTCCCAACGCCTCCAGTGTCACCCTTGCTCCTCAGGATGGAAGCTGAAGTGCCTGGGAACCAAGAGACTTCTCCAGGCTAGTGTTGGAAAAGTAACAAGGAGAGAGGCTGGGCAAAAATTAGTTAAAAATAACAATAACGAAGCTGGGTAAAGATAATTAAAATACATGCATGTGCTGCAACAAAGGCCATTGGTTTTTCTGCATGACCTGCAGCAGGAATGGCGTTGTTGGTACAGTGCTCAGCACAGGGCAACGGGCAGCAGCTTCTCCTGAGGCTCCTTATTTCTTAGTTACTTCTAATTTTAAAGTGGTGGAAGAGGGAGCTCAGATTGTTCAAAGACGTTATTTTTGGTCTTTCTTACA